>JAOBAT010058610.1:0-26447 GCA_026413305.1 Hydrozoanthus tunicans | reverse complement strand
AAAATCATTGTGTTTTTATTCCTTTGAGACGAAATTTACACGATACTCACACAATGATTGATGCTTGTGACCAGTTAGTTATGTATATATGTGCGTTCAACCAACCTAAAGCCTTCATGGAACCAAGAACCTACATTTTGAGAAGTGGAGGACAAGGGAGTATCTCCGGCCGAGGTATATCGGTGAGACCTTGTGGTTTCCTTGATTAAAATCCTATCTGATTGACAGGTGTCAAATTAGCTCAACCTGCCCAAGATTCGATGCAATCAATATGATTGCTACTGCAATTTGAAAACTGTTGGTTTGAATTTCTTAGACCGACAGGGTAAAAATACAAAAATCATTGAAAAGTTAGAGTTTGAATTTTCCTCCAAGCAGTCATGTGACCCGTTTTAACCAATCAGAATGTTTCTAAAATGGCCATATCTTTTGAGCAATCGAAAATATTGAACTGAAATTTAGGATTAAGATACTTGATAGCTAGGAGGTTACCCAGTAATTTTTGTACAATATTTTAGTTTCTAAAACTGACCCGTTAGACTACCTTAAAAAGGCCTGCGCAGTTGATAGATGGCACAACAAAAACCAAAACGCATGTAAACCAACGCCTTGCTGGTACCTACTCAATAATGGGTAAATCTGGTACGGTACTCTTGCTCCTGGCCACAACTTCAACGGGTCTCTAGAAACCTTTCTTTTCTCTTTGGACTCTTTGGAGCCACGCAACAGGGAATTCCTCATCAGATCTTCAGTCGGTGGGGTCAGTAGGATATCTCCTTCAATGACAGCTAAAGAAAGGGAAATCTTCAAAATATTGCAATATTTTAAAAAATGAGCTTCACAGTAGCTTTGGATTCTAATGAACACTGACATGCAAGGTTTTGTTCAGAAAAAGATTTGTGAAAAGGCAAATAGTGTATTCATGTTTGTGTGAAGAGCAGCGTATTTCAGTGTTCAACAAAAGAAAGATGAATTATAAAATTCCATTTATTTGCTATAAAATTACAGTCAATCAGTACAACAAAACTAAGCTTTTAAATATTCAAAGAATTTAAAAAGTACCGACGATTCGAATAATAATAAATATCCTTTTTCAAGGTGAACTGAGCAAGAAACAATTGTGCGAAGGATAGAGCATCATCCGCATGTCGGGACATTTTAAAAATATTTTAAACGTTTTTTAACCGGAACTTTTTATAGATTTTTTGATAATGGCTACACCCAGTTACAACAACAACATTTTTAGCAAAGCTAAGCTTTGTAAGAAATTTCTTGATTCGATATAATATGTTAAAAAATAAGGCCGGTTTCATTTGCGCATTCATATATACTGATCATGAAGCTCTAAAGAAAGATTAGTTTAGCCCAAAAATTTGTCCAGATCTCTTAACGCTGTGCGGTTATTTTTGAAGAACGCGGCAATTTGTTGTACTTAAGAAACGTTTAATCTTTTAAAAAGCTTTATACGTTTGAATACATCTAATCCAAGTAAATATAATGTGTTGACAGATACGGAAGTAAATGTTGACAGACATGCACGCTGTCGGTCAAACACACTCCACGTCTAGTACTGTACCTCCGTGTTGTACTGACAGGCTATGTAATTATAACTCACCTTTAGAATTAGGGCGGCTATTCGGAGCACCAGACACATGGTTTTGGAACACAGTCGAAGTAAAAACTACCGCAAAGACAACAAACAGTTTGATCATCTTGATCTTCGAGCTCTGATCTAACAACGGAAAACACAGAGTTCGAATACATAGTCTCGTCATATATGTAACACCTATATTGTTTTCATACTTTGTTTCCTTTCTAGTTTCTTCCTTCCCATTTTTTTTTAACTTCAAAACAGGGTTTTCTTGATTTTTAAAAACAGGAAGGCGTATCTCAGTGTTAGCGCAAAGAATATTTTGATCGGAATGATTTCCTAATGTCACGTTAATGGGTGGTGAGCTATTATTTTGAAGGTTGGATTAATGGCTGCTTTGAGACTTGGGTAAATGACCGGAAACTGAAGGCTGAAAACACACGCAGCAGTAATTTGCAGTTCTTTGTCATGGTTTGGTTGATACATCAAAAGCATAAGCTGGCAAGAGAAACGCCGTCAAAAAGAGGCTTTTGAAAACATTTGCGCAATTTTGAACTATCAGTTGTCACAAGAAAGATTTTAAGTTGTCTCGTTTCCTTTTCAGTTTTGAGTTCAAAAAAGCATCCTTTAGTTTCTTTGTATTAAAAAATATTAATCTGGTTGCTTCAAATGCGCGTTAACATTTTCAAAAGATGCGAAAAAGCTGGTTAATTGAAACAACTGTTCTTGATTTTATTGGGCGAAGTGTCTGAAGTATGAGGAGTTGTTTGTGTAAAGGTTACTGAAGTCATTAGATATTTGGCAGATTTTCCGTCAAACTTTGTTCAACATTTCATCAATATAGCAGATGAGACAGTTTTGTGGTTCAAGAAGCTTATGAATGTTTGCTTTAGAGTGTGTGTGCAATGTTTCACGACTTATTTGGTTTAATAAATTATCAGCTCAACTCAGCTTGGGTGGAGTGAGGTTATACAATTGAATCTATTGAAACAGTTGTAAATGTACTTAATATAGGCTACAGATTCAGAATGCTCGAACCTGGTTGAAGTTGAAGTCAGTATTCAGTCAATCTGTCTGTGATTTGCATTTGTAGGCAACAATTGTGCATTTTTCCTCACAAAACATTACCATAAAAGAACTTGTTGTACCGCTGTTGTACCAAACAGCAAAACAATAGAGAAACTAGATCACCTTAACCAAAAATTTGGACGACTCATTTCCATCAACTTTAGTGTTAAAACAATCTTTAGAAATTTTGGCCGGCAACTCCAAGAGGCGATTTGACAAGATGACGACCGATGACGGTAGTAAACAGAACTGATATAATCTTTGAAGTGGGTAGCCCTGTAGGCTGTATGTATGTTTTGAGCGACTTGATTTCCTCTAAAGTGGTTTCGTTTAGAAAAACATCGTTTGTGTGGAATATTTCAGAAGAAACAGGAGAACAAAAATAAAGCCTTAGGCTAAAATTGTTCCGATTATCTTTACCATTTTTTAAAAGAAAAATGTCCTCGTATCACGTAATCATATCCCGAAATCAAAAGCGAAGACGTCAGAGTAATGCATAGTTTTGTTTAATGTACAAGTGGAAATCTCCTGAACACCACTAAAGAGATTTTTTTTCTCATAAGAAAATGAATGTCAGATTCAAGCTTGCGTGAGAAAAACGACGTAAGATATTCCGTTCAAAACAGATTAGAAACAATAACAAGAAGAAAAATATAAGCTAAACAAAAGTTCCCCCGATATAAATGTTGACTTGACATTTGCAACGAAAGTTTCAACTTGTTGTATACAGAGGTATTGTTTTGGCTTATAACATGTTATAAGAATTCTGGCAAAGGTAGAATTTTTGCTATGAAACATTTTTGCCCACAAGTGAAACTGATTTAGAAAGACATTTTGCCGGGGATTAACTTTTAGCCGAAATAACTTTTAAGGACGTAACTGAATGTTTCTACTCTAATTACACCAGCTTAAAGACGTTTCAGGAATTTTCTCCCAGTTAAATTTTATAGCTGTATTGGTGTCACAGTTAACATTTTAAACTTTGTTTTGAAGAAGTTATTCTTGCTTAGTAGCGCATATTTTCTATGATATCGTGGTTTAACTACAACCAAACTTTCGTGAGCGTTCTTGTTCACATTTTTTGGTCGTGTAATCACTTTAATTTGTTGTTTTAGTAAATATCACATCAGCTGAAATCTCCTTGTAATGACCAATATACATATACGTATTGCACGCTTATAACTGAATTTTTTCTTATATTGCACGGAACCTACTAATGACATTACATTGTTACGTATGGATTCACGATGACAACATTTTTGTCAATGTCTTGACCACAAATTATTTGAACTTAAAATTAAAGACCTCCCAGCCACTGCCTATCAACAAGTTTTGTCTGGCGAAATCTTATCTATACCTCTCGCACACAATAAGGCAACCTTTTGCACGACACCTAAACGAATGTCATGTAACCGACAATGTTTGCAAGAGGAACAGACATCTTTATGATTCAAATTTTTGCTGAGTCACATTTTGTTTTGGCTCAAAAATGACAAAGAGACACAGCTATTGGAATTTTTCTTTTCAATGTTCGGCAACAGCTGACAAAGCAGTTTCTATCAAGTTACAGCTCTTTAAATGAGCTTTACAGAATTCCGATTCTAAAACTGTCGTAAACTTCCAACATTCACAACAACGGATCATTCACTTGTAAAGTTTCAGTGGAGTTCTGGCTCAGCTGTTGTACCGAAACAAGTGGAACAAACAAAAATACTAAACACATCTTCTTTTGTATCACTAACTAAAGAGTTTTGAAATCTTTAAAGAAATTCCTAAACAGATTGTCTGGCATAAACAACAAAGCCATTTGTATCTATAATTAATTAGAACTGCTTTTTATCCAAAAAAGGTATTAAAATTTGTAAATACTGAAAGAAATATAAAAACGGAATGCCTGGCTTTAATCCATATTTGCCTAAAACGTTACTTTGTCGTCCTAAAACATTCATTTGCATTTTTGGTGAACACATTTCTCATTTTGACCACGTGCATTCTATGATAGTTTCGTTAATTACGCTCTAATATCAGTTTTATAGTATACATATTTTTAGTTTTAATTAAACTGCGTTCTAACAGAAACACCAACAGGTGAACTGAAAGACAAAATCCTAGCTTTGCTGCTAAGAATACTTGAAGTCGTTTTTAGAACAACACATCTAAATGTTTTCTTGCCACGTTTATTTAAGGTAGTTTTCTTTCTTCACCTTAACCTACCAAACTAGTTACTTTGGTTAAATAAAAGGTGCATGCAGTTATTCTGATGGTAAAAAAACTCTAAAACTTTATTCTTAATATATACAAACAGCGTTTGTTAGTTATTCCAATGTTAGTTACAACTGTTGAAATAAAAAAAAAGTGTTTTCAATATTTAGAATATACCGTGTATTTAAATTAAGTATCTTAATTTCTTAAAATATAGCCAATAGCAGTTAAACAGAGCAGAGCTGTTGAATGCCCGCCGACCGACCGGACGCCTGTAAGTAAGTCTAAAAGCCGATTCAACTGACCCGCTGGCGGTTACAGCGCAGAATATCTTAAAGTGGTCTCGTTAGATCACGTACTATTCTCGCGTGTTACGCTCACGACGTCAAACATGACAAGAAACCAGTGTTTGATTTGCTAGGAAAGAAATAGAAATTTTATTTACTGGAAGTGTTAGTGCTTTGCACCTTGCCGACTGCTGGCTGTGAGTTTGTTTTAAGAAAAAAACGGTTTTTCAAAATACTGAATAGTGTGCGTTTTTGTATTCATCTTTTTTGCTAAAGGCATTTCAACTAGCCATTAACAATAATCTATACACGAGTTTAAACATTATAAGCAGAAAATAAACACATACAACAGCAAAGCAAGAAAAAATTAAACTTCAAAGGTTGTTTTTGAACTGTTTTCGCAAACGCATATGAACGTGATGTAATCTCAACTCCAGGTTATACAGAAATATAATACAAAAGAGTGAATATTACTGAATTAAGTATCATAAAAGGTCACAAAAAAACCTTACTTCTTCTTGCCTGCTTTGAACGGCGTGTTTTGCCTCTCTGCCGCTTTCGTCCCGTAAAACACCGATTGCTCGAGAAGCCGAGTTCTAAATTTGCCTTCAGGGCTCAGCGCGGAGGATCTCTACTCGATTTTAACTTGCATACTTGGAATATCACAAAGGGCATAAGTTCTTTGTAAGGTATCCTTCATTCGAGTGTCTATTGGCTGTTGTATGGCATAAACAATCTAGAAGCTGTCGTAGAATGCAAACCAGTCAGCCATTCACGGAGTGTAGTGTGTGCGGCATTCTTATTAAGGATTTCTATAGCTTCCATTTAAAAAGGAAATTAATCGGAAGCCGGAGATGTTTATCCCAAACTGCGAATAACTTGCTCACCGGCACTCGAGACTCTCTGGCTTCTGTGGCGGACCGGCAGGTCAGGGCGAGCCCTAGCCGTGCTGTGTTGATCTCTACTTAAGATTAGTTTGTAATAACATTAAGTTTTGTGTTTTTTAACCAAAGATTATATTTTTTTAACGTTGAGCTTTTTACATATATCACGTGTTCATTGTACTATATAACCTTGATTTAATTGTCTTTACTAGACTCTCGTTCTCATCTGATCATCATTCACACACTATTGATTTATTATAATCATTGTCATTATCTTATTCATCAATCTAGCATGAAATAAGAGATTATAATAGAACATGTAGAAAGGCTACGAAAAGACAAAATGACAGAAATTATTTAGTTCTAAGAAAGTTAGCGGTCAGCGGCCGACCACAAAAAATGCTGCCCCCGCGCAGTTTTTGCAGGGAAAAGATTTTTATGTCTTGGCTTCCATGTGTTTCTCGATTTTTTTTTACGTTTCTCTTCTTGTTCGTTTGTACCATCTTCTCTAATAGTAATTAAGTGTCTGATTGATTTATCCAAACTTGAAAAAGCGAAACCAGGGCATTCTAATACTGAGCTACAAAGAGGAACGAAATGAACGGGCGAACGCCAATTTAAAAAAAAGAAAGACAACACATTTGTGTCAAAACAGCAATGTTCATTTTTTTGACATTAGAGGCTTCTGTTTGCGTGCGCCGGCATACACAGCTCGAAGCTAGAAAGAAGACGTCACGTTGTGAACGAAACGCGAATACATCAAAATCCCGTTCTAAAAAAACGCGACGTGTACATCACAACGTCTCAGGACCCGTCAAGCTGTACGTAAACAGATGTCTCGCTGTCTTTGCTCAATCTATTTTTTAATTCTCAACTCAGTGTCTGAATTCAGTAGGCTATCTCAAATCTCCGAAAGCAAAAATTCTCATAAAACCAATAAACCCGTAAAACAAAACAACATCCTACACAAAGCAGTTAAATACCGGTTTCCGAGTGCTCAGGAGTCTCGGTAGAAAATCTTGCGGATTCTTATTGAAGTGATAAGCCAATTTTCTCTTCCTTTGCAAAAGCCTGGGGTGGAAGATTGAAAATAAGCAAACTTCGACTGTTTGATAGATTCTTGTTTTATGTTGCGCGGGCAAGCTATGCACGTGGCTTTGTGAACCAATATAGTTCTCAACTTTCCTTTGTCAATGAAGTTTTGCACAATTCAAGCAGTCTTCATATAATATTTTCATTTTCTTGGAACCAATATACGTTGCGGATTAAAGCTTTCAATAGTTATTTTCAAGTGTGATGAACATCTGCCGTGACAAAAGGCGGGAGACACTTCAGTTGTAGAAAATCTTGTAGCTCCTCATTGATGAGATGAGCAATTTTTCTTGTTTATTAATTACAAGTTTGAACTGAACATTTGAAAATAAACAAACTACGCGTGAAGGATATGCACGGAAGCTCTACCGCGACATGCAACTATACGCGTGAAGGATTAGCACGGAAACTCTATCGCGACATGCAACTATTTGATATTGGATTTCGGAATTTTTGATTATACATTTTCAAAAGTTTTAAAATCAAGAAGTGTAAAACCAACAGTTTCATGCCGGGCTTGTTCCTCACTAAAATAAGTTCTTGGAAGGTTTTTGGAAAAGAAACTGTGTGGTTCTGTGAACAAAAGTAGTTCTCAACTGGCTTGTTATCAAAGATATTAGTCGATTTCTTATTTGTAGGGACCAATACTTGTTGCGCTAATAACTTCAAGTATGACGAGCAACATCCGTCGAGAAATAGAAGGCGCTTTATCCGTGCTAATCTGTTTGAACAGACAAAACAGAAATTGAATCTGCAACGGATGCTGCCAACATGATGAAACCAAAAACCTTTGTTGTTAAACGCGTGCGTTGATTTTATTAACTTTCCTTGGTTTCAGTTTCTGTGTGAAAACACGCTGCCTCAAAGGTCGATCAACAATAGCAGCTTCCATTAAAGGTAATAAATTATTTACATATTCTGATTAAACATCAATCACATCAAGGGGGAGGTCTACTGATGGTCATACTAGCGGGTGAGCGTTTTCAGATGTTTATTGAAGTTAGAACTGAAGGTATGGATAGAAGGGGGAAGAGAGAATACAAGTATCTGTGTTCGGATAAATTTTAGGCTATTTGACGATTTATCACCGTTAGCAATTATCTTCGCAGCTAACCAGTTCTTTCAGACCACAATTTTAATCAGATTGAACCATGTAACGTAAATTGTGTAAGTGATTCGAAAGCTGATACTTCGACGATTCAGATTTTGAGCTCAAAAACCATCACTACTATTATCAATTTCGTTGAAACAAAGTACTGCCTGCCCTTACGCTGTCTTGCTTTCTAGCAATTGGAATTTAGAAAGGTATAGATCTTTTCAAAGGCAGAAAAATACCGGTAGGTTTTCTATTACATTCAACCTCATTAGATTCTTTTTAGCATGCAATAGAACTATTCCACTGGTCAGTTACATGATAAACTAAGAGAGCAGCAAATAGTAGTGATGCAAAAAGAAGGCTATTTTGACAAAAACTCCACGATATTTGCTTCGTCTTACAGGAAATGAAATCGAAAAACACTTCAAAGGCTGTGAAAAGGGATAAGCACTACATCTCAATCGTTTTTCTTTTAACCTGAGGCAGGATATCCTTAAATTTTTTTACATTTTGTAGCTTTTTTCCTTCGGGAAATTATGAAAAGAAAAATCACCTGTTGCCAACAACGTTAAGAAAAAAACAAAAATAATGTTTTTGCGTCTCTCGATGTATTGCTTACCCAATTCAGAGACCCTGGTCTAAAGAGCGGATTAGGTCTACTCTTTCAAACTGATTGGCTGGGATGAAGTAGCCCGGAAGAGATATTACACACAGTCGTGATAACAAAACATATTTTTTCTTATCAAGCTGAATGAAAGATGAAAACTAAAGCTGTACTTAACAAATCTAGACAAAATTAGGCACATGTTGGCCGCCCAGAGTTTGAAACTGCAATCGGCGCAAAATTTCATACTCATCTTGCGAAGCTTGCTCTTTAGTAACTGCTAATGCAACTAGACAGTTGTTCACAAGTGTAAATTCAGTCACATCCCCCACCTTTAGATATAGCTAGGATGAATTAAGTTCCCTTTTATTGGAATCCTGTTGTAGGCTGCTGTTGGTAAAGCAGCTGCTTTTCCCTTGGCAGTTTTTCCCGTATAGTTCTTTGCCTTACGAGACAATTTTATTATTCCAGTAAGGTGAAGGTTCCGTGTTTAAACGTCCTCAATACAATCTGTGCCAGCTTATCCCTTGTTCAGGAAGTTTAGCAAAGTCTGCTTCAGTTCACAGTTGATCTATTAATTATCGTGATTTCCTTCAAACTCTAGGTGGTACTTTAACGGTCTTCTTAATGTTTTCACTTAAATACTTTTTTTTTTCTCTGCTTCTTGAAGAGCCATGCGTGCTTTCTTTGTGCTTTGCGCTTGGATGCCAAAACAGTCATAGGGGCGTACCGGGGCTTATAAGATTGAAATAGTTCCACTCTGTCTGGAAGCTAGTTTGATTGTAACTGCAGCAACATGTACATCCGATATAAAAATATTTTTCATTAAGTCCTACTCCGTGTCCTAAGATCGCCTAAAATTGCCTAAGATCGCTCAAAGTAATTTCCTAAGATCGCCCAAGACAGCCTATGATTGCCTTAGATCGCCTAAAATCATCACTCAAAATATTTCCGTCAAAAACGGCCAGTTTTCCCAAGATCGTCCTAAATTGCCTAAGATTGCCTATAAGCTCACTTAAAATCTCCTAAGATCACTCAAAATATTTCCGTCAAAAACGGTTAATTTTTCAAAGATCACTCAAGGTTGCTCAAGACTACGGCGATCTTAGGGTCCAGAGTATGCCTTCACTCATGCATGGCCTATATACGAGCTTGAGTAATTGAACATGTTCGTTTGGTTCAATTGCTCGTCCTTTCTGTCCAGAGCTCAACAAGGCTTTCACAGTTTGCACAGAGGGGAAAACAACTTTACCTTTCCATCCCCACACTCAGTAAACGAAATCCCATTTTCAAGTGTACAAAGTCCTTTAGCTTTGTTACAAGACTTCTCCTGCTAGAACTTCAAGAAGTGCATCAACCTCGAATTCAACCTTATTGGCAGCATACATACAGACCATTAACTCCGTAAGTCATGAACTTAAAGTAAGCTTTTCGTGAGCATTAACATTTAAACAAAGAAACAAACAATAATGAAAGATCAACTCGTTACTGTGTTTGTCTTACGTATTTAGTTGACCTCAATTCGTAAAAGAGGAAAAATAAAAGAAATCCTTTATCTCAATTAAGTACGAAATGCAAAAAGGTCAAAACTCTTTTTACTATAAATTCCAGCTATTCAAATAAACTGCTTGAACTTATGGTGGTAAGTTAATTCAAAATTTGAGTTTGTCTGTAAATCAGCCCTCAAGTTACTTTGTGTTCTCGAAACTTTGTAGCTTTGTTTCTTCGGAAACTGAAGGCTCGAACTTTCTAGAAAGGCTCAGGGGGTAATTGAAAAAAAATTATGAGCGCCATTGCTACGTCGTTTCAAAGACTTATATCTGTTTTGCTTACTATAAACAAGAAGGCTAACTACGACAAGAAAAGATATGATCTTGAGGCAGGCCAGTGTCCTCTACCGCAACCTCCCCTCCCCCCACCCTTCCCTCGGCTTTAGTTGCCCAGTCGAGCAGAAAGCTACAAACCTTTGAATTTTGATCATGGTTGCCAATTTAGCATGTTTTTTTGTCTATTTAGTATGGATCGTATTTGTGACAATCGAGTCTTTCTTACAAAGGTTCATAGATTCTTAAAAAAACCTTCAACAACAACTAGAAAGACACGGATCAGATTCACGATGTTGTTGTTTTGCTGTATGACACTTCAAGTATGGTAAAGATAAAGAATTGACGATGAAGCCAAGCCTTTTATAGCTACAGATCTTTAAGGAGGTACTAACATTGCTTTAGCAGCATTTTCAATATTCTATAGGTTTGATTTTACCTGATGTATCTTGAGTGATGTATTCGCAAAACGCTGTCGGCTGAGTGTTTATGACATTAAGAACTCCTGGCTTCTTTTTAGTTGCTTAGGGATAGATTTTTTAAAAGAAGCCTGTTCAGTGCCTTTTCAGTTAAACTTTGAACTCCGGAAACAAGAAACGGCTGATAAATGCTTCAGTCAGGTTTTTATCTCGTGGTAAGAAACTTTAACCATGCTGTCGATTAGTTTTGTTAAAACATCAGAGTACTTCCAAATCTAGCTGTACATTTTCTGTGCATTAGTATTCAACAAATAATATGTTCACTACGAATTGCCATCAAAGCTATCTCTTCTTTTAAAGTTTTCCTTTCTGCTATATCAGTCACAGAACATTAAATCAGAGTCCCTCTGTGTCTGAACCTGATAGCTACACAAAACAGCTTTTGAAAGGAAAGATTTGATGCATGATAGTACTTTGACTGCAGCTGTCAGTTACTAATGGAGGATAAGAGGCGAACCCGGATTAACCCAAGATAACGCCATTTACAAAAACTTAAAAAAAACTAAGAGGAAAAGTAGTTAAATTTTGTTACTACAGTATAACAAAGGCTTCGAAAAAGAAGTTCTCTAGAGCATAATAAGAAAATATTGACAGTTATTGCAGACTAATTTATGGTTTTCTGCTGATTTTTCCTCAGCGATACTCTTTTCAACAGATGCGTCGCGAACGGTCGATGATATTCAACCGGTTTTCGCCTACTTTACCATTCGCCTACTCTCTAGGTTACAAAATCTGTCTAATCCGGTTGTAGCTCAATGTAAAAAACTATAGTTTAATACCCAGGCATAAACAAATGTAGCGACATTCATCAAACGGTGTTAGAAAAACCACTTTCGCACTGACTTTTCGAAAGAGACAAAAATTGCTTTACAATTCAAGCTATTTAAAAAAAGTAAAAAATCTTCTCGTCAGAAGAAACTTACCAAAGTTTACTTTTAAATAAGATTATTGGTTTTCATAACGCAATAACTCTTGACTTACGTTGCACCCAAGTTAACAATCGAACAAAAAAAAATCATTTCAAAAGTGTCAAAATATTAGAAATATTGCTTCCTTTTAACTCAGTAAACTGAGTCGAGATCACAAAAGCAATGACCAACGAAACATAGACACTGAATAATAATTATCAAAGGTATAAAAGACAAGATTTATAACCTACCTTACAGTTTCCTTGATTTTAGAGAAATAAATCAAAATTGTGAAGGAATCAAAATTTTTGATTAGTTTTGCATGATTTTGCAATTCATTAACGCATATTTATGTCACCCTAGCAAAAATCTAACCAAGATTGGCGATTTTGATTGGAAATTGATGTTTCTTAAGGCAAGTTCACCTGCTCCTCTCTCACTGAATAAACAAATTCATCGGCCTAAATTCTTTTTATGATTTTTTTTATCTACTGTAGTCACAATGGAAACCCAAAGGCAACTAAAAAGTTAAAACCTATACTCCTTTTTCTCTTTGAGAAAACGCATTTGCAACCTGATACTAACAATACCCATAAAGAAACTCATATTTTTGTTCATTCTACATGCTTTGTAATGCACAAATACCTGCAGCAGATTTTGGTTTACCACATTTACACATTTAATCGTTCAGTTCCATTTAAGCTTTAGGTGTTTGCTTTAAAAACAATCAACTGCCACATGAAAATAGCGAAAAAGCCTCTTATTCATTATCGATATATGTATATTATGTATATTAGAGTAAAGTACGTGATTGTGCAGTCAGCTTGATGCTTCTTGTACCAGACTCCTTCGCATTATTTTGAACCAGTTGTAAAATCCTGACTGAGCCGTTGTTACATTACCAAAAAAGATTTGTTGAGTCAAATCTTCTGGTGCACAACAAGTGCTATACTAATCGGGACGCTATCTTGACTTGGATCTTGTTTATCGAGAATGCATGGCTTTCGATTACACGCTTTTTTTTATAAGAACAACTTCATAAGAACAACGAGGCTCAGATTGGCCAAAGTTTATATAAGAACAAATTAAGAACAAGCTGAGGCTCGGGCTCGATAGCTTATTTTTTTGAAAAAACTTTACTGAAATTCGATCTTTAACTGAACATTAAAGAATAAACAAGAATTGCTTCACAGTTTATAATCACTGAAAATCGTCTCGAGGAAAATGTCGGCGAATCCATGATAGATTCGCAGGGATAAATTGATAAATTCGTTTTCCAATATAGTCATAAACAATACAACACTTTTGGCTTATTTTTTCTTCGGTTTAAACACACATAGAAATAAGAACATTTTACGAACATTTTGAGGCTCAAATCGCCAAATAAAAATCGTCAGCCTCGGCCAGTTTTACTGGTTCTTATAAAAAAAAACCGTGTACGGGTCCAAAATTTAACCAAATTCTACATAAGATATTTGATCCACTCAGTCAAAACTTATGCTCAAGAAATTGTTTAGTTTACAAAAACTTTTAATATCCGGTATTTACTTTTTTTTAATCCGCCAGATTTAGAATTTATCTGCTTGTCTTTGCCCGTAATTAAACCTGAACATATTGCACACGACGCCATCTCATTACATGATGGAAACTGCGAGTGGTTTAATACGGGGGTATGTCTTTGGAGGATAAATGGCAACTCGCGGGGCTGAATTACTTATTCATAAAATTACTGCTCATTATAACATAAACATGTAAAGTTTTGAAAAAAAAAATTCACTGATGGTAATCAAAAAAGGTGTAAATCTGTACGGATTTATGATTTAAGAATACTAAAAGCATGAACTGCCTCCAAATGTTCAAGTGTTGATTTTTTCTTATACTCGAAGCAATAACCTTAAAGTGTATATGTCGGAATTATGGAATTTAGATTGCTAGAAAGTTTGTCGAAAAAGATGAAAAATGTCGTTTATTTCAGTAAAATAGCTCTTTCGGTTGCTGAGATATTAAGATTTTTCAAATATGCAAATTAGATAGGTTGTGACGTCATACCAGGAATTTGAAAAGCGGAAAGATCACAAAACAACAAGTATTTCTTGAAATACCAGATTATTGACCCTGAAACTTTGCATAAATGTTTTTCACTTACACATACACATGCTGTGATGTTTGCTATGCTGTTGCTACGGCAACATCCTCGGTCCCAGCTCTTTTTTTGTTTTGAAGTAAAACATTTTTTGGCACCAAAATATAAAATAAAGTCATCTCTTTCTCATTGTATTTAGCAAATACCATAGCGGATGACTGTAACTGATTTTTTGAGAAAAAATAATTTAAAATAGAAAAAGACAGAAATTTTAAGTTTTAGAAATATGAGGTCAGTGTCTGATGTGTTGCTATGGCAACATCAAAATTACTATAGTTGAATGTTGTTTGATGAGTACAATGTTGTGGCCAAGTTTCAAGTCCATTGCAGAAGTAGTTCAAGAGATAGCTGTGGTTTTATAATTTACTCTCATCTGAGTTCCTGACATGACGTCACAACCTATCTAATTTGCATATTTGAAAAACCTTAATATCTCAGCAATCAAAAGAGTTATTTTAATGAAATAAAAGACACTTTTCTTCTTTTTCGACATACTTTCTAATACTCTAAGTTCCACGATTCCGATATGTACACTTTAAGTTGTTTTCTAAATTATTGATTTTCCATTCGGGCCGATTAGAAAATGTCTTTTACATCTGACGGAGTGAACAGCGTTGTTCAATGGAGGCAACACCTTGTAGAGATGGTTACAATTTTTGTCATTCAGTATAATGACAATAGTTTTATTACACTGTGTTAAATCTTATCATGTAACAACAGGAAAACTAAAGTTCAGAGAAAGTACAACAAAACTCTACCGACTTTCTATAGTTAATAAAAACTGGTTTCCAGCTGAATCTCGAAGTAGGAAGGACTGGGAGGGGATTGGGGAAGGAATGGAGAGGGATAGGGGGACTGGGGAGAGATAGGGGAGAAACTGAGGAGAAGATTGAATTTTCCTATTGTTATCAGATTGTTTTTAGAAAAAGTAACAATGAAAATGATGAAGCCAACCTACTGACGAAATTGCGGGGAAATTATAGCTCCCTGGCATACGTTTTAGGAAGTTGCACATTGTAAAGTCATTGAATTTTAGTGAATATTAGCTTCTAGTGTTTTATTTGCCGGTTACTTTTATAAATATAGTGCCCTAAATATTAAAATTATTTTTGGATCAAACCATTTAACACATAGTTCAATGTACTTATGGGAAAAATCTTTGAATTTGGTCAAATTGTTTTTTGTCTACAGTGGCTCAAGCTATCAAAATGTTCGGACATCTTTGTTCACGACCGCGTTTTTAGGGGACTGGGTCAAACGTCGTTCCCACTTATAGTATTGAGTTATTTTGTAAACACAAAGAAGCGAAGGAGTTGAGAACTGAATGAACTGGAATCTACTTCTCAATTGAGAATCTTTTACTTATTCATGTCCGTCTTGCTGTGTTTGGCTCTCAATATGTCCGGGAATGACTTCGTAGATAAAGCCCAGCTAAAACACGTACGTAAACCAACAAAACACGAACCACTGAAAGGTTTAGCTGGACAAAAAATTTCGTGAACAAAAAATTAAAATGCAGCATTTGCTAACGAAAAGAATCTCTGAAACCGAATGAGAGACTTTTGATGAAAAAAAAAACTGTAACTCTTAAAGTGCCTATGAAACGAAATTCTTTTTCATAATTTTGCAGCTTATCCTGTCTTAAAATGGGATTAGAGAGAAAAATTGCAAAAATAACTTGAAATTCGATTTTTTGTCTCTGCCGGAAGACCTTTCTTCGCTTTATCTGGTCAGATTTCCCAGTTTACTAGGTCATTACCGTGCGCGGAAAGGAACCACTTTTGAACCGCGCGCCAAAAACGATTTTTTATTTGCAGAAAAAAAGGGTTCTTACAACTGTCTGAAATGATGAAACACATTGACTGGAGCGAATATGCTAATGGCACCCAGAAACGACCCCAGTTGAGTCACAACGCCACACCACACGAGAGCTTTGCGTCCTTTTTCGCGAAAAAGACCATAGATTGCAATCTTGATGTAGGTAACTATGGCAACTGAGCCAACACTTATCAACACCTATAAAAATATAAAAAACTAAGTTTTATAACTGTAAACCATAAATAACATAACAAATAATGGTTAGTTGACTTCTAATGCGCCTTTAAACAAAAATGACAACAACTGTATTTGTGCCCTCTGATATTTACAGTCATACCTAAGGTAAAGAGGAAGAGTGTTCTTGCAGATAACTGAGAGCCAAGCCACTTAGAAACAGCATAAAGGCTATCACTGAACCGTCCAAAAAAGCAGAACAATATGATTAAAAGATAAACATTCAATCAAGAGACGAAACAACTAAAATCTATCAAACTATTATGACTCAGTTTAAATCCTATATGCTACTGCTTAAGGCAGGCCAAAAAGGCGTATTTTTGGGAATTTAAGATCCAGAGTATAAAGGGAAGATGGATACATAAATGTATTTATAATTAGAGGGCAATTAACAACCTTGAAGCAACAGCTAACAAAATCCTGCCATCAACTTGAGGCTTTTAACATTTTGCTACCGGGAAAACCAACCCCATGCCTTTGTTTGAACGTAAAGAACACCTTGCTTGTGCCACTAAGTGCCTACATCACCGGTTTACGGCGAAAGTGCTATGCATGGTAGAGCTATAAGAAAGATTTAAAATGTAAAAAAAGGCAGACAGCACATAGACTGGGCATTATACCATAGTATTTTCAAGTAGTTGTCAAACTAGGTGTTGCAGCGCTTTCTGCACTAACATTAGGATCACAAGATTACACCATATGATCAGTTGCAACACTCACTTCTAATGGTTATGATCATGAATGCGTTAATTATTGTTTCGGATCTACCTCTAGACTTCTACGTACGAAGCAGGCTTGAATTAAAGCTTTTAGTTGGAAAAAAGCACAGGACTTACTTACTTAAACAGACATTGGAAAGTGGTACTCCAGCTTCCTGTGAGGGCTTTCTTGGCAAATGTTACAAAGATCGAGATTGCTAATTAGGCGTTTTCACACACATACGCCGTGCGTTTATCCCACTATTTTGGTGGGTGTAACTGTCTTACAAATGTCACCGAATCCTGTCAAAATAACAGGAAATAAACACTGCAAATCATTACGAATTAAAAAGAAAAGGCAAAACAATTTATTATCTCAAAAACCATAAAATTTGTAAGACCCATGGCCTACGATCCAAAACAGTGGGATACACGCATTGCGAATGAGTGTGAAAAAACCCTATTGTTATTTTGGACCAATGACTAAAAACTTTGTTTTATCGCTATTTGTTTTTAGTTTGTACGATCTGAAATACGCCATTGAATTTGGTAAAATCGTAAGATATTACATCAACCAGGATGCGACATGCGATGGAACAACTTAACCATTTATATCAGTCAAATTCTAAACAAAAACCCTAATATGCCAATCGCTACGACAAACCTTAGGGGCAAAACCAAACAAGTAAATCCTTAAGATTTAAGAGATAAATAGGAGATCTACTTACAATTAACACTGATCCAGTGTTTTCACACCGGAGAACGACATCAGGACTCTGCTTGGCTATTACAATGATGTACACACACATTCCAAGATACACAACGTGAATAAAAGCAATAACAGGCGGAGACCTTGTGCGCAGAAACACATAGATGAAACAAACAAGTGGGTTTGCGATGCTGGAAAGAGTTAGGGTCAGATGATACACGTAGTAGCTGTACGGAATACAAGCATAGGACAGTATGGCCGGAACAACACCGTTACTAAGACAGTTAGCAACGCCAAGAATGAGAAGAAGGCATACAGTAGCATTGCGGGTCAGTACAGTGGGCTTAGCTTTAGCACCAGGGTATGTTTCTCTAGTCGTGGAATCGTTTTCAGAGAAAGTGATTTCTTCTGCTCCTGTTTTGTCATGCTGAACTTTTGGAGAAGATAATACAGTTGTGTTTTCCTTGTGCGTAGGTTTTGTTTCAACTTCTTCGTCTTTTGCTAAGTTCGGCACGCCAAGCTCGTAATGTCCTGGCGATTGGGTTTCATGTTTCGTTTGCTCTGGGTTATCAAAATCATAGCTGGAGTGTTTTGCGTATTGTCGTCTCGCAACTGGGAGATGATTCAAACCAACGAATGCTACCCCACAGGCTGCTGTCATTGCGGATAGGAAGAAAAAGAAAACACTTGGTGAAAACTGAGGCTCTGGTCCTCCACTCCAGGTGCTGTTAGAGGTAAAATTTGAAGGTTCCATGCCACACAGCGAGTGACCTGCTCCTTGTCCTACCCCTTGAGCCATTGCAACCAGACTAGGTACGAGACCACTGAACCCTTCGCCAACAAAATAGGAACTTAGATAGACCTCGCGAAACACAGACATAAAAGGTATGAAGGCAACTGAAGAGGTTGTATCAACCATAGCAAGAAAGAATGCCAAACCAAGAAATGCAGTGCTATGCTGTGAACCTGCAATAAAAGTTGTTTCTTTCCACAGAAATCCAAGGAGGGTGCAAGCTACGAGGCCAACAGTTAACATGATGTATATGGCGGGAACTTCTCGAACCAACCTTGGAAATAATTTGCTGCCGAGTACATAGAGAACAGGCCCTATGTTGGCCACTTGGATTACAACGATTAGATAGGAGGGAAGACGCCAGCCTTCAGGTAAGTGAGGAACCACAACAGCTAGCTCGACAAACAGACCATTGATTGCAACCCACGCACCAATACCAAACATGCACGTCAGGAGGTACGTGGTATAAGACATGTGTGAGCATGTGTTTGCCACGTGATTACTAAGCTTCTTCATCTTGTCGACTTCTGGTCCCCTTCTGTTTTTTGGTTTGTTGTAGGAGTTCTGAAGTTAAAGATAAACCGTTAGCTTTCAAACCACCACACAAATTTCATAGACTGTGTTTGTATCACATATCTAAACGTTGGAGTAAAAACACTTACAATCGCGCTAGCACAGTAAGAATCATTTAAAACGGTCACAAAAATGGCGGCGATTTTAAAATTTATTTGTCCACATTCAAATAAGTTCTACCAGCCTCGTTTTGGGTAAATTATTCTTTTGAAAGTTTGACTCAATAACAAGGTTAGTGGGGCTTAATTTGGATGCAGAAAAAAGAACATCAAAATGGTAGCAATTTTGGAATAAGGTCTGTACAAGGCCGGCGGTCATTTATGAAGAAGTGACGAAAACAGCTATTGATTAGAACATATTATGGTGTTCCAGAATTTTGACCTTATTCATAAACTGTACACTACCTGTGCAGTATTAATTATTATGGGCATTTCTCAGGTTAACTCGATTCTTGATTTCAGCTTAAAAAAATATTTGGTTGTATTTTGGTGAATAGGACTGCAGTTCAAACCATGTTTATGTAAAGAATACCCTTTGATAAGTATCAAGTTTAAAATATTGATCAACAAATCAACACGTCAAAACAAAAAACATAGCAACCAAACAGCGAGTCTCTTTACCAATAAGCGCCTGGTAAATAATTATAAAACATGTGCTGTATTTTCAACGTATCAATTGTAGTGGCAATCAATATTAAGCTTTGTAATTCGTTTCTACTATAATTTAAAAAATAAGTACTAGTACTGATATTGCGAAATTTCGTTTTTCTCGAAACAAAACAATCGCATAACCACTGTGCCAGTAAAAACTAACAACTACAAACTTGAACTCCAATCCCTGAAGAGTACAACTATTCAACTGCATGTAAATGAATAACTAGTCGTTCATTGGTAAACACACTAACAAATCGCGATCACGAACACTCTCTTAATCAGATAAGTATTTCTGGCACCAACCAGTTTTGGTCTTTTTAGATGTCGGCGCCGGCTGTTTTCACAAGTTTCTAAAACGTTAAGTTTTAAAGATTAGTTGCGTTGATGCAACTTCAAGCTTATTCTTTATGATCGTTAGTGTCAAGGGTTTTTACGGCTTAAGTGTAAAACTAAAATCACAGGGTTTTTTTTTTTGTTCATCAGTCACCTTTACTATCCGCGGTCATTTATGGAATGAAAACAGGGATAAGGGCTGGGCTGGACTGACCCCTGAGAATTGTGGACTCAGTCCGTGGTTTATACTGTATCTTAATAAAAAAAACGTTAACGTGTGAGGCATGAAGTTTGGGCATCATGTGACGGATAGAGTTTGGTGGGGAAAGCGGAGTGTCCCTCGACACTGAAGATTACTTGTACTCTTGTAAGTATTTTGTACTATATTTTTCTTCTATATGCTTATTTTTAACACGACCATTCACCGTATTACAGTCATGAATGGTTGTTGTTAATACAATTTTTGCATTAGCTCTTATTTAGTCCCGATTACCAGCTTACCCAGATGTTCTCCCAATGTCTTATTGCACGGATGCTAAAATATCAAGTTGAGAGCTTGAATGGTCAAACCTTGGCACACATCTTGAATTTAGAAAAACGAAAGTCCGTACTTTGTGTGCAAAGTTGTTGTTGAACTTCAGAGTGAAAGCTAGGCTCATTGCGATTGGAGGTCAACTGGCCTTCGTCCGGAAAGGAGGGGAGGGGAGGGGGCACTCCCATACAGTTTGAGTGGGGGTGTGCCACTGGGTTCACCAAAGTCCTACCCTTTGCTAGAGTAATTTTGCAAATTTTGTGACCCTATACCAGAGCACTTATTTAAATTCCAAACCCTACTGCAGACCCGTTTCACCAGGTACGCCTCGGACGACCTGTGACTTTCAAGCGTTTTATCAATTTTTCCAACATCACCCACAACGTGCAATGAAAAATTACAATGCACGGGAACTACGTTTTATTGCTTAAATAAGACGCGGAACGAGCCCTTGTTTTATAACAAGAGGACTTAGTCCGAGTTTTCCAGGGGTTAGTAAAGACTTTCTCAAAGAAAAACTAACAAAAAAACTCGGAGTCACACGAGGCAAATTTTATTGCAAGTTGTAACGCGATTCTGAAAAATGTTATGCGCGTTCAAAAGATCAAGTCGATTTTAAGATGTTTGAAGTAAACGTAATTTGAATACAATATTCGACACAACGTTATCACTTTATTGTTAAATACAAAATTGGCGTGTGACTATTTCAAATATTTATGACAGTTGTGAAATACGAAATCTGTCTTGAAATGATTAACACCAAAGGCGATTCAATACGCAAGGCTAGAGTCAAACGCGCTGACACTGTGCAACCTGCGAGACGAGACTTGAGTTGTTAACTCATTTATCGTCATTTTTACTTCCTTTATTTTCATTTATTATTTTTCCTCTATTCGTTAGCTATTTTTTTTAAACTCTGCCGTGCGCGTCGTATTTCACAGCTGTCATAAATATTCAAAATTGTAACACGTAAATTTTGTAGTTCATTACCTGAAGAAGGCTGGCTTGGCCAGCTGATATATAGTGTTTAAAATATTGATAACATTATGTCGAATGTTAACTTTCAAACCACATTTTCTTCAAATATCTCAGCTTTCGGGGAAATGTTTCAAACATCAGGTCTCCATTACATTATACACTATACCTTCAACGTTACAACAATCGCGTCATAACGAAACTAGAAAGTCATTTTGCAAATTTTTTCATAGGCTTCGGATAAAACATGGACTGGACTATTTTTACAATCGCCTTCTTGTAAGCGAAACTATACTTATCTCAAGCTGGTCAGGAGGTTAAAAAAATCTATCAAGCGTAACATGTGATGAACCGCTAATCAGGAAATGGTTGAGTATCACACCACGAGGTTCCTTACTTATGTTTTTCTTTTCGTTCTGGAGACGTGATAAAATTTCCGTTGTCCGTATAAGAGATTGTTTGTATTACAGAGGTATTATACAAAGAAAAGAAGTAAGCCTTTGGGCAGAACCGTATGGGGACGTGATAAGTGTCGGTATTAAGAGATATTCCTGTTATAGGGGTATCCGTACCGAGAGGTTTGGCTGCATGCATTAGTTTTTTTTCTAGAGCTAAACACGATGTGACGGTCAACCCGTGATCAATCTAGGCTCATTAAAAATTGCTGAGTTATAACTAGCTTGGTACAAACTTGATACTTATAATAGAGTGGTTCAATGAACCAAAAATTCCGCATTTAACTTAAATAATTGTTACCAACTTCATTGACACTAAAACTATCAACAATGTTATAACCTTGATCGAATGATCAGAATAGGAAGAATGAAAAATTAATGAACCTAAACTTTGTCATTCAATACTTAGAATATACAAAAGGATAAAACAGCTTACTTTAGTCTCTAGATGTACAGCAATCGAACGTCCTTTCTTTGCCGTTTAATTTTTCGATCTTTCGTACGCGCTTGGCTGCTGTTAGTATGGCAAGACTCCAACTAAGATGCCTCGCGCGTGTGTTTCAACTTAAAGGTCAGTTCCTAAGCAGAGCTGTTACGCGATTGGTTGAAACAAATAAGGAAATATAAATACGTTTAATCTATCGCAAAACTGATAATATATCAGATTGCTAATTTATGATTAAATATTTTAAAGTGCTACCTAGTGAGGAAAACAAAGACCCCGGATTTTTATTTTTTACAAAATCGTGAAAAAGAGATATAAGATAAACATGTTGCCAAACCTTCGAGATCAAAAACGTTGAAGTGTGTTTTTTAGAAGCACAACACTGGTATTTTTTTGTCCGCCATTTAAAATCAAGAACAAATCACCTGCGCCATGCTGGGTTGAGCACAGACAACGGATAAACGACGTCATGACTGAGGGTGTTTTCCATTTACCAAAAAATTCCGGAAATTCCGGTGGAAATGTCTAACGGGAGCAGAATCGCACAGAACGTGTTCCATTTGACGAAATACTCCGTTCATTCCAAAGCCGCACTTGAAACACTTGAAACATCCGCTGGTAAGAAAAGAAAATACTGACAGATTTACAAAATTTCAAGTAGGAAATACTTCGGAACGCCAAAGAACCCCTTGGCAGAATTTAATGTTTTCTTTAATAAATACTACTTACCGTTGCTATACATTGCACAGTCGTGATTAATTAATGTCTGAAGATCTGATGCAACGCCGTGGCACACGGGGCATTTGTATAAACTATCGGAGGTGAACGTAAAGGAAGCCATTTTGCTCCAGAGCAAAGGTTGTTGTTGCCGTGAACAGCCTCGAGCTGGTGAAACATAGTAAAAACTCGTAAAGGGAATGTTATAAACGTTGACCATTCAGTTTAACTTTAACCCTAATCTAAAAGCATGTCTGTAGAATTTGAATTATAATTAATCTTTTTCCGACGTTTTAGAAACCTAACCACTATGACGTTTTGTTAATTTTGAGGTAAACGTATTTTGTTCCGGTCGTAAGCTCTTTGGAATGTGTTCCATCCCCCTTTGGAACACTTTCGCTAGTCCTAATCTTTAGTTGTCAGTTGGAGTCAGAAGGAGAAAGTTCGTATAAGCACACATAGGAGTTAAGAGAACTCAATCCCGTTAACTATTACTCCTTTTGCCTTTATCTGAATTTGAGTAGTTTAACTCATCAACATGTAAATAGCCTCTAGTAATTTCGATTCGCATAAATACTTCATCTAGTTTTTACCGCATCGTGCCTGTGATCCTGTAATTCTGCCGGCCAAGTAATAAAGCTATTACAAAAAAACCAGTGAGGGCTCAGTTTTACACACTACACGAGGTGGTTGAAGCTAGCGAACTCGGTGCTCAACACTACAGCGTGTCTGACGTAACTGGGAACGCAACAGGGAACATGCATTACCGTCGGAAAACAGGACTACCTTTTCAAAAGTTCCACTTATTCCGGAAAGTTTCCAGTGGAACGCGCGAAAAACGTGTGTTCCATTTACATCCCAACCGGAGTTTTCGGAATCCCTTGGTAAATGGAAAACGCCCTGACAATCCGTGCCGCTCTCAAGTTAACTCATTTTATACAGAGAAGCCAAATGGGTTTCTTTCGTTGTTTTGTCATTATAACATATTATTTTTCGGGTGTGTCTTCCTTTGGTCGGCATTATGTGTGTAGTTTAGGTTGTCCTGAGTTAATCGAGTCATTGACGTCACATAGCGATTCGCAACTCTCTAATGGTAGACGGATTATTTGCTCAGTTTATCGGGGAACTAATATAAGACACTCGCAGAGCTCCTACGCAATCTATTATTCTAGAAGTGTCGATTCTCCTTATAATCTCTATATTGGTACAGCAAATGATGAAAAAGATTCATGCGGTTTTGGCACTAGTAGCACTTTAAGGCCGGGCGTGTAATGAACAAACATATTTTATGGGTTCTCCATCAAAGATATTCATAAAATGTTTTTTTTCTGAGTTTTAATGACTAAGTCGAACATTTACGTTTCTTTTTGAACTTAAGTGACTCGTTGTGTAATTCTTCACACCAGTCGTTTGAAATATGAAGATGATCAAAGGCTCCTTAGAGCCAACTCATTCATGTTTGTGCGCTCCTGAGCATTTGGGGCATACAAACTCTTACTGCCGTGTGTAATGTAGAAATACAGTACTTGTAATGCCGTTTCTTGTACTTTATTGCACAACCTTGAAAAACATGTAGAAACATATTATGAAAAGCCACTGATACTTTAGACGTCTTTATGTCTTATGCTTTGCGGTTCCTATTTTGAAAACATAAACACTCGATACATTCTTGCTCTTAACTCAGCGATGCGTGTTGTTTGTGATTCCAACTTCCGTGCTTTTGAAAAAGGTTGTAGCGTTTAGTGCAATTCGGTTAGAATAAGAGAAAAACAAATAAAAGTGCAATTAAAGGCATCTATGCTATCAAATAAATAATGGAAACTGCACTAAAGTTTGCACAAATATTTAGAAGTCATTTGAAGTCAACAAGTACTGTATATATATATAAGCCAATCAACTGTTTAGCAGCTTGAATCACGGTATCGCTATATTTACAACCCATTGCGAGCTTGGACGATCGACAAGCATACGTCTTAAAGTAAAATACGTACTATTTGCATTCAGTATCTTCATTCGTGGTTTTTTCCCCCATTCAAATTTATAGCTATTGTGGAGAATACGCGAAGCATTTATATTTCGTAAAGTCGATAGAACGGTTCCGGGATTTAATATTTCGTTAAGATTAATCGAATTTGTTTACATCTGTGTCACACAGTGAAACATTTGTATATTCTGCCCCACAGCAATATTCGTTCCTACGCTTCGCGTATCCACGACTACAAAGAGAGTAAAACAAAAAAAGAAAAACAAATACAAGACAGGATTGCAACAAAAGGAAAAAAATGGTGCAGTGTCTCCTGCAATTCCACTAGGCATATGCAGTCCTAGCCTGCCTATTCTTGTAAGATGAACACATTATGGTATACACTCTGTATGTTCTAGTCTTTCCGCGTGATCACTAGCACATGGCGCACTGATTGTGACATTGCCTTCCTTGTGTCCTTTAGCTTCACTTTCTGATCCATTCAATTTTGTGGTATAGAGCGCTAGCTGACAAAACAACGAAGACGTATTTCTTACCAGATATGAAGTTTAATTCAGCTTTCAAGAATTTGGTAGTACCATCGCAAGTTCAGCAAGTTTAAGCTCAAGTTGTGCTCAAATTTGGAAAGTGGGCTTTTCGATTTGGCGTATGTACTGTTTGTATAATGAGCGAAAGCAACAATATTCAAAAATCATAAATGAATACGTACCTGTGTATATTAAAGAAGCACTACAAGCAGAGCGTGTTTATCCCAAAATTGCGACTCTCGTTCATGTGCTATTTCACCTGTGTCGGATGTGACGTAGTTCGCATCAAGTTTACTTCCGTCCACGGTCAACGGACAACCTTAAGTCCACATCGCAGTAACTCATTCATTGCGCATGCGCATGACAGAGTTAAAAAATGAGGATCAACATTTGTTTCATATTTGGCCAGGGCAAGCTGGCATCGATCTGAAGATCTTTCGGCGCAAAGATGGTTTAAAAAATTACAGACACAAACTGTACGTGCAGCTGAATTAAGACAATACAAACAGTTACTGTTCATCAGGAGGATTCCAAAAACTGTGCGCAATTCCACAATTGGTTTGGGCTAAATTAAATCTTGCACCAATTGCCGGTTTTCAAAATTTTTTCTTTTCTGTAGCACAGTAACATGGCCGCTTTCGCGTCTCAAGGGAGTGTGGAAAACCAAGAATTGTAGAAAAATTTAGAAGAAGCCACCCACTGAATCACAGGCGGCCCAAGCTCAAGGTGGAAGCGCGAACAAAGGGGAAACTGGGGAGAGTAGAAAATGAGTAGGCCAGGGGGAGGGAGGGGGGGGGGGGGTTCGGCGGCGGCCCAGTGGCCGA
>JAOBAT010058599.1:6944-26459 GCA_026413305.1 Hydrozoanthus tunicans | reverse complement strand
ACAGTAAAATACAGTTCGATTCAAGTCTCGCCGTTTCGTCTCGTTAAAAATTCGCTGTTCCGTAATGTTCTGTAACATGTATGTTCCCAGTGTCCTTCCTCGCCAAACATGTCTATTTACCTAGCGAAAATGTAGAAGAAAACTTGGTTGTGATCAGCCCAGGGATTGGAAAACAAAACCATCACCAGAATTAGCACAATACATTCTTAGCTTCCTCTCAGTCCCACCGAACACGAATTTAGTGGCCATTGTATACTTTGTTAGGTCATCCTGACTTTTCTTTTGTTGACCTGTCATGCATACAAAAAAACTCTGTCTAGTAAGTTAAATGTTTAATTTTCCATTTCCGACCAATAGTTTTCATTTTAATAAATGATAATCCTGTCTGGATTGAGATACACCCAGAACAACGTTTCAGTTTTTTAATGACAACAAACATTTTATGATTCAAATTACGATTCTTCTTCTTTACTTCAAATGAGTTTCTTCACCAAGTATTTGGAGGAAGATGTTGTAGCAAACTCGGTTGCAGTCAGATCATGGATCGTGGAACAGAACGGTCACCAGGCTATAGCTCCATACAGTCTTTGTTTGCTCTTGTGCCACCGAACACGAACTCAGCGGTCATAGGTAACCTGGTTAGATCATCGTGGCTTGTTGGCTTGTCGTGCATAGAAAAACTCTCACTAGCAAGGTTTTCATTACCTTAACTTTTGTTCACCCAAAAGGTCCACGCCAAGTGTTTCGGTTCTAACAAAACTGACGTACGTAGTTATTCTAACTCTTAAGAGCTTTTAAACCTCAAGAAGTAAGGCTTATAAACTTTCCGTTCCTCTGTTTAACTTTACTGATTAATTAGAAATATCTTAACACTTAGGTAAGATGGTAAATTTCTACATCTACGTAGCAAACGACTTGCTTTTTTACTAGGGCAAATAACTTGAAATCTTGTCATTTAAGACTTACGAAAGGTGTGTTTATAATGTGTGTTTTTGAAGAAAACGTTTATTTCTCCTTTACTGTTTAACAAACCTTTAAACCGTGTTGTGAGGGTTTTTAGATTTTTCAGTTCTAGTAAAAGCACAATTGGTTCTCTGTCTCTTCTGATGTCACCAAAAGTTAATTTTGTTTTTTTTGTAAACAAAGAAAACCAGATCACTATGAAATTTTGTTGACTAGTCGGAAGAAAATTGCTACTACTAATTATAGGTTAGCGGTTTCTTTAATTCTCCTCTCAAAACAAAGATTCGACCGAGAAAGGCCAGTATTACACTCGAGGTATAAACACTTGACTTCCTTATGTGTTTTTGATAACTCTTTAGCATGTAATTAACTTTCGAAGTAACTGTTAACACATAGCCATTGTTTACTTAAATGACAATTGACTTTACATGAGAGATACTGTGGATACGGCTCTCCCTACAAACCAAACGGTCTAGCAAAAGTTTTACTCGACACTGGAGAAGTATATTTTCTGAATAGGGTATCGATGTTACCACTTGCCCTAACCCTTTTAGTTTCTGTTGGTTACTGACGGTTTTCCGAGTAGTTCAAAACTTCCACTAAAATGGGCTTCGAACAGTTGAGGTATCTCGAAGTTGTTACGCTACTCAAAGCAGAAATCAATGTGTGTTGAAAAAGATTGGCTGACGTTTGATACAAATAAATTATGGTTACTGATTGGCTGAGAGAAACATCTGAACAAATTTTACGTGTTACATGGAAATGCACTAAGTCAGCGTGGCATTGCATCAACATTGTAATTATGAACTCAACGTTAATTGAACTGCTGTTTTACGACTTTTTTTGGCTTTTCCATTTTTCAGCTTCTGCACATTAGCATAATTTTCTATTAAGATCATAAAGTTTTGCAGCCCCAAGGCGGACACACTCGCATATAAAAAGTCGTTCGCAAACATAAAACAATCTATTTCTTAATCTTTAAAGGAGCAGTAAAGATGCAAACGGCGTTTTCACTTCTGCTACTGTTTGTGACAGTAACTGAAGTTTTGTCCACGGTGTATTATGCTAAATCTTCCTACACTGGACTCACTTCCACCGGTACCAGCCCAACAACAACGTTCAGGACTATCCAAGAATGTGTTGACGCTTTAAGCCCTGGAGACGAATGTCGTATAATGGAAGGCCGGTACCACGAGAAGGTGACAATATCAGGCAAGCGTGGGACGGCAATGGCTCCAATTGTGATTGGAGGTTACCGAGATGACATGCCCATCATAGACGGAACAATTTTGATCAACGAAAAGTGGACAGTCTACAAAGGAAATATCTATCAGGTACTCAAAAAGATTAGTTTTAAAGAAAATATTGATTTGCAAGTTGAAAGCTCAGAAAAAAAAGCTGAGCCACTGACGGGAATCGAACCCGCAACCCTCTGATTACCGGTCAGGTGCTCTACCCACTGAGCTACAGAGGCTTACATGGGGAGCCGAGTCACTGGTTGAGTTTTGTCTGTTCCCGCTTGACAGTGTTGTAGCCCCATAGCTCACTGACGGGAATCAAACCTGCAACCCTCTGATTACCGGTCAGATGCTCTACCAACTGAGCTACTGAGACTCACATGGGGAGCCGAGTCACTGGTTAAGTTCTTGTGATTCCCGCTTGAAATACGTCTCGCAAACTGCTCGCTTGTACGATACGTTGATACTTGCTTCTATTCCCTTTAGTGACTCGTCAGTGAGCTTTCAACTTGTTAATCAAAAATTACTTCAGCTATATATCAAAGATTCAGACAACCGTAAATAAGTTTTTGTTCATTTACTGAGATCTTCAAAGCAAAGCTTAGCTTTGATTTGTACTTACGTGCAGTTTTATCTCTTTATTTAATTTTAACCACTACTGACTGACGCATGAAAACGCGTTGAGCCTACCTTGGCTTGTATTGTTCCCTAAAGGATCTTTGAACTATTCTTACTAACCACTACACGTACAGAGGCAGGAAGAAACCTGGCGAAACTTTTGGAACAAAAACACTAAGAAATCTTAGCAGGCACAACGCCATAGATCTTGAGGCCTTCGTGCGCAGGCTCATACGGGATCCCTTCCTACGAGGGAGAATTTTTCAAATCTAATTTACTTTGACATAGCTTTAGTAATCTCGGCACTCCTCACGAAAAAAGTCAATATATTCAAACATACGTTATGGGTTTCTCCATCTGCCCTGGTAATTGGTTTCCACAGAAAGGAATGATTTGAGACTGTGGATACTTAGGATTTAGAATAACAAATTCTAGGAGAAGTATGAAAAGTTTCGTTTGATTATTTTAGTTGTGGGACAATTCTACAAACAACTAGATGGCACGAGTGACTTGCATTGAGTTAAAGAGACAGTAGCTTCTGAAATACTGCTTCACGAGTTATTTTACACGATCTTGCAACTACGGTAACAGAAACATGCCCTCTTCTACATTGGTACGACGTTTTTGCATTTTCTAACAAGAATTGTGATATGGTTAACACACAACTGCATTTACCCCAAAATACACGAATAGCTAACAAGTAAAACAAACCAGAAACGCACGTACGCCAGCAACGTCTTCACAAAAATTTAGCAAACTATATAATAAAACAGGCTTCGTTAAACCTCACTCGGCCGAATAGGTTCTTACGAGCTTCTTCAACTACGGTTTTAGCAAAGTGGTGGTTTGTTGGTCAATACGAGGACGGAAGTGGATACTGCATGCTTCCGCATCAATGACAAAATCTTTCTCTAAATTATACATTTTTTTTCAAAACGAACGGCGTTAAACAAGCAACCTTGAGAAGACAGTAGTATTTATCTGGTTTTCTTCTTGACACTGTTAAGAAATTAATGTTCTCTACAAAAAACTTTTGACTTTGAGAAAATACGATCCGTTGAATACTTTAACATCAAAGAAGTCTTACAATATACAAAACGATTTTATTACTAGTACTCAAGGTACTGGTAGATGGAGAAGCTATTAAACAGAAACGAATTGTACATGTAATCTCAGCCTTGATTTATTGATTTTTTTGTTTTTGACTTTTTATACGTCACTTTAATGATTCACGAGTAATTTCCATGTTGTTCGCAGGCCACAATGCCGGGCGCGTACGATATTACCCAGCTATTTATAGATGATGAGATGATGACAAACGCGCGCTGGCCAAACGCACTGTGGACTGACAAAACAGTGTTTGATGCAAGCCATTGGGCAAAATCGGACAAAACATCCACACCTGGAAACATGGTTGACAATGGCTCCAAAGGCTTGGCTGCAAGTGGACTGGACGCAACCGGAGCCATAGCAATTCTCAATACTGCAAGTTTTAACACGTTTTCAGTCAAAGTAAAAACGCACACAGCTGGTAGTGCCTCATTTACCTACGATGATGATATTGATGATGTGTCGCACTTCAAGGCCAAGAGGAACATATATTTTCTGGAGGACAAGCTTGAGTTTCTTGATCAAGCGGGAGAATGGTTTTACAACAAAACTTCCAAAGTGCTGTATGTTTGGACTAACGACGGGACGACACCACAGGTATGGAATCTATCTGGTAGTTGTTGTTCGTCAATCACATTCTCACTGCGTATGCTACGCACTTTTTAACATAACATCAACAGCAACAACAATCCTTTATTTGTACGTACCTTGAATACATTTTACAGTTTCAAAATGAACTTGATACTGACTGAAATTAAACATAAGATATCTTATATAAGAACTGTAAATGTTAAAAGTGGTAGCCAGTGGTAGACACGAGTATCAGTTTGTAGGTACGGGTCTCCTAGAATGGCAGAGCCAATCGAGCTAGACTGCGCTTAAAACTTAATAGATATCAAATCATAGATAACACGTCGTTAGTAGCATGTCAAAATTTCTGCCTCTTAAATATGCTTATCTTACTCTGGTTAATTTGTTCAGCTTTATAAGAACATGAGGCATGGATTTGTCAAAGCGACCACCTCCGTGACTATCGCTACGTCAATCTCGAGTTTATCAACGTCACCATTGCCAAACCCTCACAATTAGCACAACCACTCTAATCATTTACCACAATTGTCGCCCTTACCATCATCTCGTCTTCACTGTCATCATCACCACCTCTTCGCAACTGCCGTTATCATTTCACCAGGTTCTTATAACTTAATAAGTGTTGGAGTAGACGTTTTGATTATAAACAAAGTTGACAGGTGTTTTCCATGGTCCCAGGGTCGCAAGGTACGAGGAAAAGAGAAGACCTTTAGCTATGCGTTCACTATAACAGATTGCCGCCACGTCAAATTCACCCAAATGACTTTCTTCGCCACCACCTTGAAGGCTGAGACAATCAACAACAAGAACTACATTGACCATTTGAATTTCACCTCACTCAATTTTAGATTTCCGTCCTACTCCAAGCGCATTCTCGGCATATCAGATCCTCCTGAATGGACGTTCATCAAGGGCTTGCGTGGAAAATTAAAAGCAACGCTTAATTTCATTAACAACATCTTTTATGGCAGTGACAGTGTAGCTCTGCAGTACTCGGGTGGGAGTGTCACACTTGAGAACAACCTGTTTGAATACAATGACTGGACCGGAGTATATACAAACGTTTTTTCAGGAGGAACGGCTACGGTTATATCGAGAAGTTCGAACGAGGTAATCACCCGCAATACATTGAGGTATAACGGCGTGAATCATGGCTTACAGTTAGTAGGTAGGGGTCCGAAACAAGTGAATCTCAACCTAATTCACCATCAATGCTGGGGGAATATTCAGAACGACGGCGCAGGGGTACAAATGCAACGAGGAGCTCAAACGCGTTCGGTTGTCAGTCAAAACTGGGTTCACTCGAGTCCTAAATACGGAATACGCTTTGATGCTGGACGTCCACCAAATCTTGGGCACGATGGCGCAGTAAGACAAAACGTCGTGTGGGAAACAAATGGAATTATGGTTAAGGGTAACGATCACACCGCTGACCATAATTTGGCGTTTGATAAAAGTACAAGGTCAAGAAACACGTGCACTCTGTGCGTCCCATGCTACTTTTTGGCCTCAGTCACGCCAATGAATGCTGGAACTGATGTCTTGTTCAATGCCGCAAGTGAAATAAACGGCTTTTTTCATAAAGGGAGTATTTGTACCCTTTCGAGGCACCCCTCAATTGGCAGAGTGACAGGCAACGAAATTGGCCCCGTTCGAGGAGATTTAGTAGACGCAGATAATCTCGATTTTCGCCCCACAAGAACCTCAAAGTACAATGCTAATAAAGTTGGGCCATATGAGTACGACCCGGCTCAGACGAAGTACTGGATTCCCGGCAGGCAGTTGAATAAGGCGAGCTCTCCTGTCCCCCCTGACGAAAGTACAACCGTTAACGCCCGTAACAGAGATGCTGTCATGTGGTTGAACGGCCTTAACGCAGCCACTCATCACGTGTTCTTTGGAACGAGTGAGACAGCAGTAAAGATGGCCACCAAAGGTACGAGTGGGGTGTACAAAGGTGCCGTGACAGGTAAGGGAAATGTGTTGTACCTGAGTCCGCTAACGCTGAGTAGTGGCGTGACTTATTATTGGAGGGTTGACGCTGAAGTGAGTTCCAGTAAAGAATATCGCGGTGATGTGTGGTCGTTCCAAACCGTGTAAGATGAACTGTCATGCTACGCCCAGGACTTTGCATCGGCTGTATTAATCCACTGGAGAATCGTTTTGTCGAAACATCAAAAACAGTTTGAAAACCGCGAATTTTAGAAATTACATTTTCAACACATAGATAATCCGTTAAACTGTACAACTATATGATAAAAATTCAAAAATTTAAACTTTCGCTGCTTTTCATGCTAATGCAACCGTCAAGCAACTCTAGAAAGTAGTAAAGAATCAGTTAAACTGAGCGGTTTAAAAATACCTTTAATGTGAGCCTCTAACTCTTGCACCTCTGCATAATGCTTAGAAGCAAGTTTTGCGGCTTATTAATAATAGTTTTAAACACATTCATGTAAAACAACTAGTTTCGGATTCTTTTGTTAGCGAAACCAAAGGTCGAGTTCTAATCATGTATTTCCACGAATAAAGTTGCGTTAAACCCATCGTTGTTGGTCCCGGTAACTTTAAGGCTAACTTCCCTCTCTTCTGGTCTATCAAGAAAATGAAAAAAAAGGTGCACCATTTATTTGATAAAAAAAGAGCGGAAAAAAATTTTACTGATTTTATTCCAAATGAATTGTTTGGCCGTAGTTAAGAAAGCCGTTCAGATTGAAATGCTTATCTCCAGTTGGTGAACCACAGAAGAGGAAAACACGAACGTTTTGCAATCAATAAAATCCCTTAATTTACTTGAAAAAAGCGCTAGTTACGAAGCAAGGAAAAGGAAAGATACGGCACACATCACCTCCTGAGTTGTTGTTGTGACTGTTGCGACTTCCAGTATTTTAAACAGCATGCCCTAAGATAAGTCGAAAAGAGTCGTTTTGGTGCTGTTTAATTTGGTTTGATATCTTTACACTGCAAGCGATTTACTTCAAATACTTGGGGACGAATTAACCTGTTGGATTTCCTAGAACAAGTAGCGAGAGGGTCCTGGGATGCCTATGCCTCCAACCCCCCCCTTCCCCCCTATTGTAAGCCAATTCTAGCCAAACGAACTACAACAGGAGGCAAAACACCGTGAAAAACTTGTAAGCACCCTCATTTTGACGCAGTGTGGACCCCCCTCCCCTTCCCCCCTATGGAAATCCTGGCTTTGCCCCTGCTAGAATATTGTCGTTGTGACTTTAGTTGTGTAGGGGCTCGTTTCAACAGATTTCTAGTGTTACTTGGCCATACATTCCGTCTCTCGGTTGCTCGGCGCACATTCCCGGTCGTCAATGGTGACAGATAAACAAGACATTACTGTATATGCAGGTAATTTTATTGTACTGGAATTTCTTACGTTGAACGATATACATTGAACTAATATGGCATGAAATGTAGATTGTACTAAGTCCAAAAGTCGTGTCTCTTGTATCACGGTGTGTGATTCCTTCTGTCTTCGTGACTAAAAGAATGTAAATATCACCATCTAAAGATGTTTTGAGTTCACCTGCAAGAGACGGTACAGCAAATAAGAAGATAAACGAGGTCAGTCATTTGGCTTGCGTTACAGTATCCGAAGATCCTGCAGCGTCACATGCCCGGGGGAGGTCAAGGATGCATTATAATCAACTCACAGTTTTCATGTAATTTTCGTCAGTGTACTCACCTTTGCTTCTTTAAATCAACAGCTCATTTGGTAGGCACAATTTTGGTTGATTGAAGTTTTCATGATTAACAGATGAAAAATACACCATGGTATTACTTTCTTTTCCATGAATTATACAATGGAACACGCCAAGGAAGCAGTAAGGTTATATCGTTATGTCGGGGTATCGTTATAGCGAAACTCCCGACACAACGATATGGCCATAAAATAGTCAAAAATATCGTTATTTCGGGGTAAAGTTAACATCGGCCTTGAAACACCTGCAACTTATATAGTTAGCCACAAGAAAGAGTCGAAGAGCCTAAAGGAACTAATATATATATTGACTGGCAAGGCTAAAGAGGACAATTTGTCAAAAATAAGTAAAAAGGCGGCTTAGAACTCGTATATCACCACAAAGAGCTGTTGACAGAATAGTTGAATAATAATCGATTACTGCAACTTAATAAATATCTGTTTTGATATCTATGAACTAATAAAGAACTAATAATATCATCGTTTTATCGGGAATACTAATTTTACGTTCGGTGCGCCAGAGTCGCACCGTTTTATCGGGGTTATTGTTATATCGAAAATCGTTATATCATATGTTTTACTGTTAGGACAGGACATAGCATTTTCGTTGTTATATCGGTAATGTCGTTATATCGAAGATCGTTATATCGGGATTCCACTGTACTTCAATTTATAGCCATATAATTAAAAATGGTGGCTTGTTTAGTTATTCATAAAATGTAAAAGAGATTCCTGAAGAATGAAATAAAAATAGTTTCAAATTGTTTAATTTTCGAGATTACGGAAGACGAGCTCGGTATGTTGACAACGGTGTCTGTCTATATGGTACCAACCAGCCGACTTTTGAGTCTGGTGTGACCACTGTGTGTGACCTATCTTTATGGTAACACCAAATCCTACCTTTGAATGCAGAATGACCACTGTGTGTGACCAAACTATATAGCAATATCTAATCCTACCTTTGAACGCAGCATGACCAGAAAAGTCAGACAGCTTTTTCATGATAGTTTTTTGTTTTTTATGAGTGTCACAAGAATGCTAGTGTTTGAATTACCCTACCTTGGAATTCGATTGGCTACCTGCAGTTGTCTCTGCTGGGAAGTTTTTCCTTTTAGGAAAGGCTGCACCGTAATCTGCTAGCAACATATTAGGGCCAAATAAGCTTCCATGCTTGAAAGACACAAATGAAGATCAGATTGAATTTGTCAAACTTTAAATAATTTGACAAATTTGTAGTTATTAACCCCGTTCAGACTGGGGGGGAGAAAACAACCCGCACCAAACTCAATCACTCATAACTTTTAGACAACTGCAGCTAAAGCAACCAAATTTAGTGGCTTTTGCTAAAATTTATCAGGGAAGAAGATGGTTGTTCTAAAAACTAATTAAGATGACTTTGTTGCTAAACTATCATTTTCAAGCCATGTTTTACCAAAAAAAAGATAATTTGTAGTTTCAACGATTTTTCCCAGGCAATTGTGTGTTGGTTGGCACCTAATCTCATTTGTGGAAACTAATTTCAATTTTTTTCCTGGATTACTAATCGATGTACGATAATTAGATGACGTCATCACTATTTCGCAATATATCGAAAAACTGCAAAACAGCCAGCAGATGACGTCAAAATGACATCGTAACGATGTTATTTGCAAAATCACGTAATTTTCAGATCCACAGAGTGCGGCAGTACTTGCCTGGTAAGTTTTATTTTTGTCTGCGGCAATCTAATGGATAATTGCATGCAGCCGTATTTATGACCCATCCCCTCCCCCCTCAATTTTTTGTGTTCATAAAAAATCTTCTGATCGTGTGTGAAGGCAAGTAAGAAGGTTCTATTATCTATTATTTAGAAAGAAAAGCTGTTTTTTTTTTCTTACAATATTTACCTATTATTTAGAAAAGAAAACGGGTTATTTAACAATATTGCTGCTTTTCAGCTTTTCCATCTGCTATTCTTCTGTCCTCATATTTACATACAAATAACGTCGTTATGACGTTATTTGGCCCAAAAATCAATATTTTGTTACAAAAAATAAACGAGCTTCCGATTATGTTTACGTTGCCGAAAAATCATTGCAATATATCTTTAACAGTTTGAGTTGCAGCCGCGGGTTGTTTCCTCCCCCCCCCCCTCCCGTCTGAGGAACCCAAAAAAAGGTTAAGGGTTAAGTTTTTTGTTGACGCTTCAACGGAAGATTCGTTTTTATTTTAGCTAAATTCGCCGCTGGTATCTTCCGCCTTTTGGTTGGACAATCACCTCATCATGTTCGCAACAATATCGAATTTGTTGACAAGATCAAGAATATCAGGCTAATTGACTCGGAGATCTTAACCTTTAATGATATATACGCTCTGTTTACCAGCGTTCCTGCCAATTCCGCTGTGCACGTAAGACGACAATGGTTGACCGACGGACGATCCTAATACACTACCTGATCGCACAGTTCTCAGTATAAACCAAATTGTTGAAACCACAGAACTCTGTCTAACCACCACGTACTTTTTCATACAAGGGAGTATTTTACATTTTACAAACAAACCTCGGGTTGCGCAATGGGATCACCCCTCTCACCTATTGTAGCTAATCTCTATGTGGAAGCTTTTGAGACATCCGTCTTATATGGAGGAATATGAAGGTATCAAGCCAAAGTTGTGGTTGAGTTATGTAGAGGACACGTTTGTCACTTTAGACAAGAGAGTCGGGGAGGATTTTTTCAGGTTCATCAACAACAGAGGGCCCAAACATTAGGCTAACCCAGGAGGCCTGTGTGGACAATAAGATCGCGTTCTTGTATCAACCATAAGTGTAATACCAACCATAAATGTAATACTAACCATAAATGTAATAATTTTTAACCATAAATGTAATACTAACCATAAATGTAATAATCTTTAACCATAAGTGTAATACTAACCATAAATGTAATAACTACTCAACCATACATGTAATGACATTCAATCTTGATAAATTGTACTAATACTATATATCCTAAATACTAGAGACTGTATAATGCTCAACCCTTCATTGATTTCTGCTTTAGGTAATTGGCTTGCGTAACATTTTACTTATAGAAATCGCTATAATTCTGACAGATAGGTAGTTTTTGCTTTGACTAATGGAAACAACCCGGAATACCAGGTACATCGGCTTAGTTTTGGAGCGGCAAAGCACACGCAAAACATGCGTAAAAAATAGTCCCACCAATTGCCTAAATTATTTGATTCTTTTTTCTATTTTTTTTAATTCTTTGAATTTGCGGGACGACATTGGATGTCTGTGAGGAGTATAAACATAGAGTATAATATAGTGGAAACACTGAATATATTCAGAACTTGTTTACCATTGACAGTTTTGCACATATGCATTTGTGTTACGCCAACTTTTGCAACCACATTTACCACTGCTTCATTGATATGCTTTTGACTCGACAAACGTTTGTTTTACAGTTACGTCACCAAACGTCATTTCGGTGCAAGATGGCACTGATTTGGTCAAAACAGCTAAAAGGGAGTCAGTAAAGAATAAATGAAAGCAATGATAAATATTCTAATATTTCGTTTTGAGTTTATATGTTCATGATTAGAAGCTTATAATGCTGACCATGCAAGTTAAATGGTATTTGTTAAAGCCTTGTTATTTGTAAAATACAGCAGCAATTACCAATGCTCTAGGTATGAACATCCAGAAATGTATGTTAAAATGAAAATATCTTTAGCCCTGCCCATGAACAAGAAAATCTTAATAAAGTGAACAACTGTAGAAAACATGGGACTAATTCATTCAATTCCAAAATGTTAGAAAAAATATTCAGTGGCTAAATCAGTTTATATATTGTGTTTATCGTTTGTTGAAATCAATAAATTGATGGTTGAGTGGTTAATGCATTTATGGTTGAGTAGTTACTACATTTATGGTTAAGGATTGTTACATTTATGGTTAGTGTTACATTTATGGTTCTTCGACAGTGTGGTTTCTATCCAGAAGGATGGCTCCCTGAAAACTATTTCATCGTGGTGATACCATAATCAGTGACCCCAACCTGGTCCAGAAAGAGAGAGAACACATCAAACAGTCTTTGAGAAAATGTGGGTATCCTGATCGGGCCTTCCGAAGAGCCTCTAGAAAAAGACCGGACCCGAAAGTAGGTACAACGGAATATAGAAAGAAAGTTGGAGTCTCGGTCATGATCCCGTATGTGGCTGGGGTCTCAGAGAGAATCAAAAACCACGCAATATTTACGATCTTTAATCCCATAGAAAAACTGCGGGATAAGTTGGTCAGGCTATAGAACAGAACTCCGAGGGAGAAAAAATCAAATATTTTTTCGAAAACTGAGTCAGCTGAGTGAAAACCAGAGACGGCGCCAGTTCTTGAACGTTGCTGATTGTTTATTTTTTTCACATGTAAAATCAGCTATACTCCGTTCTCAATGGTTGTATAGCTTTTTTCAAATATAGCGTACTGATTTCTACAAACAAGCTTTACGCAGTGAAATTCTTGTGTTACATGTTATAAAGTTTTTACACAATTGATGGTGACGAGTTTGAGTTGTGTTCAACTCTCTTCTTGATATCAAAATAACAGGCTGGTATGTGTCGAAACTTCTTCAAATTGTTTCAAGTCGCTTTTAAATTGGCTTAAATCATTCATAATTGCGGCTACTTGAGAACTCGCATGCATTAGCTAGTCTACTTTAATTACCCTCTCTCGTATTCAAAAGCAAGTGTCAGTTTGACAGTTGTTATTCACGTCGTTATCAATTAGACAAAGAGTAGCTATATTGTTCAGTTAGCAAGCATTTCCTTTGGTGGGAAAAGAAATCAACGATAGTTTTTGTTGTTAATTCCTCGTGTTTGAGTTAACTTTACCTTGGAGCTCGATTTGCTGGCTGTGTTTATCTTTGTTTTGGAGTTTTTCCTTTTAAAGGCTACACCGTAATCTCCTGTCGTCGTTTTAGTGTCTACGCTTCCTTGCTTGAAAACAGAAAAAGAGATTGGAACAAATTTTTCAACCTTTCATTGATTGTCAACCTTTGTTCTTTTTTCAGTTTAAGGTTTCTTGTTGACGCCTCGACCGAAGCTCCATTTTAATTTGGTTGATGTCTTTGAACACTAAAATGTATAGTTAATCAAGGATGACCCTCCTCTGTTCTCGCCAAACCTCCATTTGGATGCACCCCTTCCACTCTTGTGTAAAGCCGTTTCAAGCCCCCCCCCGATCAAGTCAACTAAAATCCTCCCCCTCCCATTCATCACGACGAATCAGTCCAGTAAACAACCGATTCTCTTTTCACGCTCGCGTAAGCCAGAAGTTAGTTCAAAACCTTCCCTTAAACACAAAAAGGGTGACGATATTTTAGATGTCTGTATTTACAGGTAGGATGAAAATTGTTTTACCTCGTAATTCCAAGAAAAGGTACAACAATGACAGTAAATAAACCAATTGACATTCACCAATTCACACCTTAATTAATTCTCCTAATTTGGTCTACACTAAAAGAATTATGCCCTTCAGTGTAGGCGCCTAGCGGCTCGCTAAATATTCACGAATAGTCACCTCATCTTCGGTGGAAAATTGTTAATTAGCAGTAAGGCAATTAAGATCAGAGTACCTACATTATTTTATAGTCTCCATTACCGAGCATATTTTTTAACGGAAAAGAAGAAAACATTTTTCAGTAAAGAACTGTTTTTGTCTGTTTTGAGATGCCTACTGTTTTTTAATTAATCTTACCTTTGAATTTGAATTGCCGCCTGCATTTGTCGCTTTTTTGGTGTTTTTCCTTTTAAAGGCTGCGCCGTAGTTTCCTACCATCATTTCAGTGCCGGCGCCTACGCTTCCAAGCTTGAAAAGCAGAAGAGAAGATCAGTACAAACGTGTCAACCTTTGGTTGATTTGTCAAACTTTTTTCTTATGTTGATGTTTCTTGTTGACGCCTCAACCGAAGTTCCATTTTAGTTTAGTTGAGCACGAACAGACTAAAACACATAATTAATCAAAGATGGTATCCTCCGTTCTCTCTCCACTTAGATTCACCCCTTCCATTCTTGTAAAGCTATTTCAAGCCCCCTTCTCCTGATCAGCTCATTTAATCTTCTCTCATCTCCCATTCCTCTAAGCTTGCATCAATGATTTACTATAGGGAGATTTAGCACCGCGTACCTTCTCTTTATACTCATGATCACATAGGAGGTTGGTTGGCCGCATCTTAATTTAAGTCGTTAAAAAGGTAAAGGGATGTTATGCTTAATGTTTAGCTAGCTAAATTGAAGAAACAACACAAGAAATTGTTCAGATAGTGCTAATTGGCGATATTCATTAACGGGAATCAAACAATTGTTAATTGTGGCATACAAACAGTAAAAAATCATTTTTTCTTTGCTAATATGTACTTTTAATTGCATTGAATTCCAGTCAAATTCGAGTCGCTCGCGTATTTTCGCTTGAAGCTCGCGTCAACATTAAGCTAAAACCAAGAAAACAAGACAGAAATACGGCAAACGTCAGATGGACGGCAAATTTGCGTTTGCCGTCTCACGTATGCGCGGTACTAAATCCCACTTATATCCTATATCCTTGATTCCTCTTAAGAAGTCTTTGTTCCTCTTTGTAGTCTTGTTCAGTCTTGAGTGTCACGCTTTAGCTCTTGATCGAGAGCCTTCGTTTTCCGCAACCTCTGGCAGGTTAATTCAGCAAGTTTTCCTTGCACATGTGGGATGTCACTTTCGTGAAGGAACATACACGGTGGTGACGTCGTCCGGTAGGCCACTTCGATCCTTGGAACGACTCCTTGCCTAAACTCAGATTTGGCGTTCATGATTTTGGTTTGTCCCGCTAGGTCTATATTGATTCTTATTCCTTCGTCAACCTTTCTTGTCAGGAAATCACAAAAAAAAATTTGAATTTTAAAGCTCGGTAGATTCCACCACTTTTTTTTCGTTTTTGACAGAAATGCAAACTCTTTTCGGTAAAGAATTGTTTTTTTTTGTTGTTTTTACTCTCAGAGGCTGGATCATTACCTTCGAATTCCATCACCATCTTATTGTTGTTTTTGGCTTCAAAACAGAAGAGGAAACCACAGAGAGATAGAGTTCTTGGTTACACGAAAGTTATACATACACTACCTTGTTTTTATCATTTTCGATCTGCTACAAAGGGTAGCATTATGATGTTATCACAAGTTTCGACAGGAATTCTCGCATAGGTTTTTAAAACTCGTTTCAGCAAACATGATACAATTTCAAGGTCGCACCATTTCACTAACCGCACCAGGCACAGCGAAGTACCATAGCCGTCTAGATTCGGTGTGAAGGTAAAGACAACTAACTTGGCGTTAAATACGCTTTACAATGACCAAAAATACTTTGATTTCAAATTTCTACTTAAACATAGACGCGTGCCTTTACAAGACCCTTCACTGTTATTGGCGATAAAAGTTACACCTATGTTTAGCAATACTTCTTCTGCTTTATATACCTGTTGTAACAATTTTTCTTTTCCGTTTAGGAGCCAATCGGGGCTTCTTGCTTCACTCAACATTTCGCCAAGGAGAATTACAGACAAAACGATAAACACTTTTTGCATTTTCATGTTTGTTGATAGCTATTTTTTTCACCGCCGTCGCTGTATCAGTTGCTTTGCCGAGGTTTTTATTTTGTTAAGAGGAGCTGTACTGTAGCTCGTTGTCTTAAAACAAGCTCTTTTACGAGTTTTAGAAGTACGAAGCTGCGAACTGGTTGATGTCAAAAGTGCAATTTATTTCCCCAGCAAGCCTTTAACTGTTCTTTTGAAATAGTTTTTACGAGGTTTCTAAAGAGTCGTTAATTCAATTTACTATTCTATATATTCAAGTTTTTCCAATTTCTACACTACAAACACATTTAAAAGTAATTGCATAGTTTCCATCACCGTGGGGTAGGTTAACACACTTGTTGTACCAAAGACATCAATTGAATTATAATAATCAATTTAGCTTTTGCTTTAGGTTGAAGATCTGTCACGCGCAAACTTCCTGCCGCAATGCTTGTGTATACATGGTTCAGTAACCTTCCTTTTTGTAATCTTTAAGTTTCTTGACAAAGTGAGTGATGATTTTATGAATTATTTTAAACTTTGTTGTAGTTTTTGTGTTTAACGTGTTAATTTGAGCTAAACTTGCGTGCTCCAACTGTGATGTTTTCTATTTTGAGAAACCTAATTTCATTTTTTTCCTTCAATACCTAGATAAACCATAGATTGGATAAGATGAGGATAATTTGTTATACAATATATATATTTCAAGTCAGAATCTCATTTGTACTTCCAGGACTTGTAGCCTTCGTACTTTCTCTTGTCACACTAGTTTTCGCTGCTGTGAAACCTTGCCTGAAACGTTAAGTTAACCTAACCTTCTCTTTTGTGAGTGCCGCACCACAATTTCAATTTCACTTAACATTACTGTTAGGTAACCTATTAAGGTAAAGAAGTTATACCACAGCAACAGTTATTAACGATTTAAGAGAATGTTTCGCTCGAGCGTGTGAATAGAAGGGGGGGAGTACACGATTCCTTCAAAATTATCTGCTGAATTGAGCAGTCGTTTACGTCAGTCATCGATGAGGTTTAGGAGTAAAGTGAACTCACTCACTCACGTAGTCACCCATAAGGCTGTAAACTTTTTATCGAGGAATTAATGTATATGAATTATAAATTATAAGTTTACAGGAAAATGGCCTTTTATTTTGTACCCAATCCAGGCTCGAAATTTCAACCTTTCCAGTGTTCGACTCTAAAGCTGATATCAGAACCTTAAAAAAGTCCGTGATTCGTTTAGATTGGTCTGGCCTTAATAGATTAAACTGAGCCAGTTGCACACAATTCGAATACTATTAGTTGCTTTTCAAGTAGCGATTGACAAGCAGGGGTCAAGATTAAGTTATTAAAGAATTCTTTAAAAAGGAATTCTCCATAAAAATTATTAAAAATGCATGTAAGGCTAAAAATATGTAATATAAATATTTTTTGTTGCACACAATTCGAATACTATTAGTTGCTTTTCAAGTAGCGATTGACAAGCAGGGGTCAAGATTAAGTTATTAAAGAATTCTTTAAAAAGGAATTCTCCATAAAAATTATTAAAAATGCATGTAAGGCTAAAAATATGTAATATAAATATTTTTTAAAAAACAAACGTTTTCGGTTCAGGTTGTGAACCTCGGGAAACATTTCTCTGTTTAAATCGGGTCGTGACACGATTGGTCACATTGGGTCATTGTTAAACAGTTCCTCTAGGGAACAGGAGGAGTTCAAAGGACCTGGTTTGTTTGTTTAACGTGGTTTCAAATTAGTAATGTAAATTGCTTCTTTGAAGTTTCTCGTTTTCCGATCAGTGACCCGGAAATTATTCGGGGTTTTCCATACAAAAATAGAAAACCCTGAATTCTATGCTTAAATTGCCAAGCGAATAACGTTGGTGAGACATGCAGAAATTTTGAAATAAGGAAAGTCGAACATGAAGATCCAAGCCACACTTCAAAACCAGAATGTCACATCGCCCAAATTAAAGATTATGAAATTGCATGGAAAACCCTGAAATCTGCGTCACATTCGGAAAACAAGGAAGTTCAACAGTCAATGAGACGGGAAGAGACGAGATTTTGATTCATAGAAAACGAGAACGAGTAGTCTAATTGTTTTAGTAAAGTGCAACTAGTATTATAAATCTCGCTTTCTGTTGCTCATTAGTAGCAATCTAGTCTCTTTCGCAAATGCTGTGTTCTAATTGGCTGCCATACACACTATCTATCACGTGATAGTGCCTGTGAGATTCGAATATGTTGTCGAGACTTAAGATTAGAAAAATAAATTATATTTGAAACATTAACTTAAAGGGAAATTGAACCCTAAAACCAACTTTTGTCAAATAAAATCTTTGAAGGTGTGAAAACAACCTTTTAACTGTCGCGCTAATCTTCCGAGAGTTCGAGTTTAAAAAAGGTTACGTGCCACATCGTGTGAGGCTATGGTTTCAGTTACGGGCAAGAATTGGCTCGAACTGAAAAGATTCATCGTTGAATAGAGACATAGGAACAGGCGTATAGCTCAGTTGGTTAGTGCGCGGCCTTCGGAGCTAGAGGTCCACAGTTCGATTCCCGGTGGCTGCACGCCTGTTTCGACTTTCTTCTGATCAGTGTAGCTGTAGCTTTGAATACCCGTAAAACGGAGCACTGTCGGCTTCCGTTGACAACAGCACTTTCTGAAAGCAAGGAACTACCGACGTTAAATTACCGTGCCTTTACTGCCTTCACTTGCCTTTAGACATCGCACAAACTTAAGTTTTAACTTTCACTCATGACTGTGTAAGCAAGCTTGTGACAACAAAAACAGTTCAAGTGTCTATGTTGTGGACAATCGTGACTTTGGCACAACTGGGGCAAGGTCTAAGACCGGACAAGTCGTGGTCATGTACGACTATGACCTGAAACGTGATCTTGACGCCATTGGGCCCGGACTAAAACCCGGTCGAGCCTTGGTGTATAGACGACCCGAACTAAAACATGACCTGGTCGCCTTAAGGGCCTAATCTAGAACCGGGACAAGTCGTTCTCGTGGATTACCATGAACTGGACACTAGCAGGACCTAGTCCTGAACAGGACCTAAAACTTCACCTGGACGCCACCAGGCACCAAAGTAAAATGAGGACGAACCGTAATTATTGCCATCATGACCTGAAGCGTAACAATACAAGTCGTGGTCATGAACAACATAACCTGGATGACAACTGAGTCCAGATTAAGCCTAGACGGGTCGTTGTAATGGACTATGTAACCTAAGTGACGACAGGGTCTGTCTAGGCTTGAATTACGTAACCTGGTTGTGAACAGGGCCCGGATTAAGCTTGACTGGTCGTTGTAATGGACTACGTAACCTAGGCCCGATTGCTCAAAACCTGATTAGTGCTAACCCAGGGTTAATTACAAGACAACCAATTATTTTTGTTAATCCTAAGTTAAGTTAATTTTGAGCAACCGGGCCCTGGATGACAACAGAGTCAGGTTAAGCCTGAACGACGTAACCTGGATGATGAACAGGGTCAGGATTAAGTCTGACGGGTCGTGGTCATGGACTACGCAACCTGGATGATAAGAGGGTCCGGATTAAGCCTGACGGGTCGTGGTCATGGACTACGTAACCTGGATGACAACAGGGTCCGGGTTAAGACTGACGGGTCGTGATAATGGACTACGTTACCTGGATGACAACAGGGTCCGGGTTAAGACTGACGGGTCGTGATAATGGACTACGT
>JAOBAT010058588.1:0-20452 GCA_026413305.1 Hydrozoanthus tunicans | reverse complement strand
GGACATAATCTCAGTGTTTTGTTTATTTTGTTCTAGGAAGGGTTTGAGGAGTCTGAGAACATCACTGATCCATACGACCTCATGCATGATTTCGCGTCGCAGTCATAGGGGACACAATCTCAGTGTTTTGTTTGTTTTATTTTAGGAAGTATTTGAGGAGTCTGAGAACATCACTGATCCATACGACCTCCTGCATGATTTCGCATCGCAGTCATAGGGGACATAATCTCAGTGTTTTGTTTATTTTGTTCTAGGAAGGGTTTGAGGAGTCTGAGAACATCACTGATCCATACGATCTCGATGATTTTGCATCGCAATACGTAGGGGACATAATCTCTACCCAAGAATCTTTGCGAAGTGACTCTAAAGAACAATCAAATGCCACTCAGAAGCCCAGTTTGTCAAACTTAACAGATAGAAATCCAGATTGTGGCCATGATTCGGTTAACGAAAGAGATTCCGATACACCTAACCATACAGAGTCAGACCAAGAAGAGCGCAAGACACACGATTCTCCGGATAACCTCGAAGTTGCAGAAAGAAGCACTCTTGATCCTGATCCGTGGACTGAAGATAAACCTAGAATTTACAAACAGAAAAGCATACTAAGTGACTTGACGAGCTCAAGCGAAGAAGAAACAAACTCCAGTCCAGTTGCATCACCTTTGAAAGGAAGCATGCGCTCTCATAAACGCACCAGTAATATTTTGGACGAGTTTTTTACCTCAAGTTCTGAGGACGAACAAGAGTTTGTTTCAGATAAACCGTACACGAAAATCTGTGGCAAGATGTCGACCGATGAAGAGAATTCCAGAAGTTCAGAAGAAGAACAGGATTCAAATACCAGTTTTTTACCTCGATTCTCGAAGAACCGTGGTAGATCAAAGAAATGTTTGAGTTCCAGTAGACAAAAGATTACCAGTAATCAGATGCCAAAGCGTACAGTTAATTGCAAAAAACGTTTCAACCATCCAAAAGCCAGGAAAGAACGGTAAGACGTTGCATTTGTTAGAAACTTACTAACAGGCCTTAGAAACGAAATAAGTAAAAATAATCGATTATAAAGAAAGGCTGACACTTTCCCGATCCACTTGACCATTTTCTTTAGAAAACAAGATGAGGCGTGACACTTGCTATTGGTTACAGTGTAAATTTAGTTGTTACAGATTTCATGAAACATCTAGTTGTAATAAACGACTACTCCACTATTGTAAGCCCTGTTTCTGTGACCTGTATAAAAGGAAGCCACATGCGACCACTGAGACCAGTGGTAAAGCGGAGGGGTTGGCGCAGTGGTAAGATCTCTGCCTCCCCATCCTGAGGTCCCCGGTTTGATCCCCGGCCTGGTCGAAGGTCGAGTATTTGGGCGACCTTCTTTCCTGCTAAGGCCATTCAGCTTTCCATCCTTCTGGGGTCGGTAAAATAAGTACCAGCATTCATGGACCGCTTTGAAGCAGCTGCCAATTGCGCCTATAAGTGTTCCGGTCGGCTGGGGGTAAACTAATTATTGTAAAGCGTCTTTGAGCTTATGGAAAGGGCGCTATATGAATGCACCACTATACTTTTGACTTTTACTTTCTATGACCCGACACGAGGTTCCACTGTACGCATTCTGCAGTATACTGCAGGTGTTGAGTAACGTTCTCCCTGGGACAGCAAGTTGTTTTTGGCTATCTCTGTTAATATTTCATCACACATCAAAATATTAGCCAAGTTGTTAAGGTGCCAGTGTGTCGTACAGGAGGCCCGGGCTCGATTCCCGGTGCCGGATCTCATTCAGGGTGTTAAAACAACTGGGGAGAAGGTGCTGCCTTTGCTCTAACATCTGCAAACAGTTAGACGTTCGCGCCTTTTCGTATAAAATACCGTTTACCCCTAGGTCCCGAGTGACAGATCTTGATGGGAACCTCGAGTCCTTGGGTAAAATCATCAAGTCAATCAAATCGATCGTCTGACATTACTGTTTTTAACTTTGCAGCAAATTCACGGGAGCGAATCCGAAAGAAAAGAGTTTTAAGAAAGATGAACCCACAATCCACCGCGGCTCGACTACAGTGGACGATGTATTTAGTAAGTATTTGTATGTGTTCCATTAATTCGAATCCCGCTTATTCAAACAAAATCCAATTTCCATATTTTCCAGATCTTAGATACAAAATCAGTTATCGCAAACTTGGATCGAGTTTGGTTAACGGGGTTCAACTGTACCTAAATGTCCTTCTGTTTCCTAACGCTAGGAGAGTGTGGAGTAAGCTATGTGCACGCGAACAAGGCCGTTGTTGGGCCTAGCGAAGCAGAGAACTGCATGTCCTCCCGCGCAGTGAGAGAAGTGTTTGGTCTTAGATTGGGATCACAGCAGCCTGCTAACTGCTTCATGGCTTTAGAGGTAATACCGTAATACTGGCAATGATATGAACTCGATATTACATGGAACTGCCATTTTCCGGACATTATGGCTTTTTCATTGGTTAATCTGACGCGTACAGCATTTATATTTGTCCATATAAAAGTTGCGTTACACGATCCAACTTTTAGTATAATTTTTTTTGCGTTAAGAGTTGGCGTGACTTGTGGAACTCTAGAAACGTTATGTGCATCTTTCAGAGTTTATGCAGTATAAGTATAATTTTCATTATTGTTATTTTGCTATATTATTATTTTATCATTATGATTGTCGACTTACAATTGTTATTGTTGTTATTATTTCTACTATTATTATTAATTTTATTACTGTCATTAAAATCGCTTAAAAAGGTTATATAAGATAATAAAGGCTAAAAATATAAGTTTTTAAACACTCAAACGTTTTCGACTAAAAAGTCATCTTCAGATTCATCCTGAATTACGCTTCAATCCTTCAAGTCGAGGCTAGGTGCGAAAAATTACGGCAAGTGTATAAAAAATGAGCACAAAGCCTCCACTTGAAGATTTTGTTTGCGCGCAGTGAAGCGTAATCCGGAAATGGACTGTTGGTTATGTTTGTCACAGGAAAGTGAAGAAAGCGATGATGCTGGGGTAAACGACCCATTTAAACCGAAAGAGGAAAAACGAGAAGAGGAGAACAAGAGAAATTCAGTCGCAAGTAAACCACCGAAGTGTCGCTCATACAACCAGAAAAGGTACAAGGGAACTGCATTCCAAAACTATTTTCGATACGCTTTAAAACATCAGTTTGGAATTCCAAAAATGTACTTTTTAAAACGATTTATTAACATTCAGCAAATATAAGTAAAGAAAGTTCTATTCGATCCAATGGAGGCCGCCATGTTGTTTTTTCGTAAACACGGCAAACTGTCAAAATAATCGGCCCTATTGCCTTGGTTGGACTGTTTATTACTTGCTTATATTGTAAAATTATCCAGAAGAGTAAAAAGAAATTTCTTTTTAAGCAATTTATCAAAAAGCTTTTATTTCTTCGATAACAAACTGTAATTTGACGTTGCGATGTTACGGCACGGGTTAGCTCGCGAGCGCAAAGATAACAGCTACCTTAGTGTTCACCTTGCATGTTTTGTAAACTGTCTTTAAGAATACGACGACGAGACACCCAAAAAACTTACCTTTTCTGGAATCCTAAAAAAAGGGTCTTTTTAACATATAAGAAAATGATTTTGGATTGCAGGTTAATTCTTTTTAAATGCTATCCAAGTGACCAAGGGTGGATTATCTTTTGCTACTCACCGATACTAAGGAAGATAATCGATGTAGTATTCTTTACAGCCTTCGTTTAAATTGTTTATAAGGGTTTCTTCCTCAATTTTCATAATTTACTTTTCCGAAACGAAAGAAAAACGAGACGACATATTTTCGTTTTCACGGAAGGTGAACAGCGGAGGATATTCACTTATCAGTGAACCATCAAATCGTGCAATAAGTGCTGTTCACCTGTTATTTTAATACTGATAATAAATAATAATTTTTATTATTATTATTGTATTTATTATTCTTCTTGCCATATTTATACTTCTTCATTTATCTTTATTGAACATTAGCATGTTATTAGCATTACTATTGTTATTACTATTATTATTATGAATATTATTGATGAATGAGGTTGAGCATAGTATCGGGGTTTCTCGTGAATAAAATTTGTGTTATTTGTTAATTAACAGGAAAAACAAAAAAACCAGCGGTGTTGTAAAGTCGGAAAGAATCGAGGTAAAAACTGTCTTACCCGGCGGCGTTCCACGATGGAAGCAGTTTAGTGAGATGTACAGTTCGCTTGGTTTTGCTTCTGAGGTTGATCTTGCTAATGCCATAGTAAACAGCGATACCGAGGGGAGACGGCACCTCTTGAAGCGGTACCATGCTTTAAGGCACCCAGCTTTGGGGGATTTGCATCAAACTTTGGGGGATTCGCACCCAGCTTTGGGGGATTTGCCAAGTTTGAAGAATGCGTCGGACAATGAAGGCGAACAAGGACAATCAATTGGTGATGGAATCAGTATCTTGGAGAAAAATCCAAGCTCAACGAAACCTCCAATAAAACGTGAACAACGAAGAGAACCCTTGCAAAGTGAGAGGACCTATAAAAAGTCAAAAACTGATTCGAGTAAAGCTGTTTTAAAAGTTAGCTTCAAAGATAAAATAATTGATTCGAGGAGTTGTGGGGTTAGTTTGAGGAAGGTGCGAGAAAGTAGTGAAACTTTAAGCGTCCGCCAAGATGTTGAAAAACTGGAAAAGGTTATCAAAGGAGAAAATTTAGCTGATGGCCAAGAATCTGAAACACTCCAAGATAGGATTGTCAAAGAAGAGACTTCAGTGGACATTCAAGTTAGGTTTCCTTATTCAAGGCCGTCAGTTGGTGGAGATCTACCTCCACAGTTAAAACCACGTGACCCGGGTCACCAGTCCCAGAACAAAATCCCTTCAGTTCTAGATGATCTCTTGAGTCTAGATGGTACTGGGCACGATAGTCCGGGAAAAGTAGATGACGATATGTCAGGGGAAGACGGCGGGCAGAGTAAAAAAGTTCAGGATCAGAGAGTAGAGAGTGAAGGTTTACGACAGAGAGTACAACGCCGTTTTAATATTACTTCAATCCTCGATGAATTTGTTTAACCTGGAAGAGTATTTCGTTCTTAAAGGGAACTTGCACTCCAAAATTAGTTTCTTTACATGCTTTTAAGCTTAGTCTTAAAAGACTATCTGCTAAGGACAGTTTGACGTTGTGTCAGGCGTCAGTGCAACATGCCGGCCTCAATGGCATTGACTAAAGCGGGGAAGTATACTGGCCCCTCATGCCTCCGTGGATCCGCCACTGCCACAGACCTTTCAAACCCAAAAGTCGGGAGGTAACTGGCCCGTCGTCTCCCCCTTACCTCCCCCTCTTTAGATCAGCACAACTACCCAAGACCATCTTGGGGAGGTATTCTTGCCCCCGTCTCACCCTTCCCTCCCTGGATCCACCACTGCCCAAGACCTTTCGAACCTAAAAGTGGGGAGGTATACTTTCCCCTCATGTCTCCCTCTTTGTATCCGCCACTTCCTAATTGCAAGACCGCCTTCGAACCCCAAAGCGGGGAGGTATACTGTCTGTTCCTTCCCTCATGGATCCGCCACTGCCCAAGATCCTTCAAACCAAGATTAAGACCCTTCGAGCCAGAAAGTGGTGAGGTATACCGGCCCTTGTCTGTCCCTTCTCTCTCTTCCTAGAACACAGTTACTTATGTAACTCTGCGGCAAATAATTGGCTGAGTTGGCGCGTTCGACTAGTACCGCGTATGTAGAACTTTTGAGAAGACTGGTTCCCGCGCGTGCGCTTTGTGCATTTCGGCAGAGGTAATTAGTTTTCAGTAGAATCAATTGAATACTTTTGCACGTAAATGGAAAGCAAACGTTCAAAAATTTGTTTGGGTTTGCATATGCAACTTACGAATTCAGACGAAAAAACCGTTTTCGTTGGCGTTGTTTTTTTAATCTACTCGCATGCCAATTAGAAAGCAAACAATGGATTTAATTTGAGCCTTAAAGCAAAGAAAAGCATAACTTTTATTTTCTTGCGTTTCAATATATTTTCGATGTCTAAAAAATTTTGTCAGTTGATAAAAAAATTGTGCTTTTTCGTCCTTGCAAGAAGTAAACTCAAAGCTTGGAAGAGCTTAGCAAATCAATCCCTGCTTTTGTAACCACAACACTGTATAATATTTATTTTATTGATATTTGATTCCATAAGGTGCCATTTTCGGGGTGAACCAGAGGAGAAGCAAACAAATGGAAAAAAGCGGCCAGGAGACGCAAACCTCTTCAGTTTTGCTTCGTTTATGAAATTGTACGACGCGTATTTTTGTTTCGTTTGTATTTTAAGAACCTCGACCAGTAAACTTGCCCGAGGCTTGTCAATTCTTAATTTTTTAACGATTTGGCCGCAAGTTGTTCTTAAACTGTTCTCTTTTCTGTGTGTGTTTAAATCGGAAAAAACGAAGCCTAAGATGTTGCAATACATGTATTAGAAAACGAATTTGAACGATTCATCCCCGTGGATTCACTTACACGCTTTTTTAAATAAGAACCAGTAAATTTGGCCGAGGCTCATTGTTCTTTATTTTTTGGCGATTTGAGCCTCAAATTGTTCTTAAATTTTTCTTATTTCTATGTATGTTTTAAATCGAAGAAAAATTTAGCCAAAAGTGTTCCATTGTTTATAACTGTATTGGAAAAAGACTTTGGTCAATTTATCCCTGCGAATTTATCGTGGATTCGCCGACTTTTTCCCCGAGACGATTTCCAGTGATTATAAACTGCGAAGCATTTCTTGTTTATTCTTTTATGTTCAGTTAAAAATTGAAGCTTGTAATAATCGTGATGCACGTGCTTTTGCACAAAATAGAATTGGTTGTCTAGGGGATAGTGTGTTTAAATATTCAAGGAATTTGCAGTTGCGAAATAGAGTTCGAGTGTTGAGCGACTCAGATTAAAAATATATTACAAAGTTCATGCAGTAAAGTTTTAAAGAGAATTAGCAATTCAGCCCGAGCCTCAGCTCGTTCTTAAATGTTCTTAAATTTAGGCCAATCTGAGCCTCGTTCTTATAAAGTTGTTCTTATAAAAAAAAGCGTGTAGTTGTTTTCCCAAGATGCTTTCCAGTGATTACAAACTGCCAATCATTTCTTTTTCATTCTTTATTGTTCAGTTAAAGATTGAAGCTCTGTAAAGTTTAAAAAAAAATTCCCTCATCTTGTTCTTAAATTGTTTTAAATTTTGGCCAATCTGAGCCTCGTTCTTACAAAATTGGGGGATGGAGCGGAACGTTAATTGGAATAAGAATATTCACCTATTTTTGACCTCGGAATATGAATATTTGGCCATTCACGTCATGGAATGTGAATATTTTCCTCTGGAACATGAATATTGGAAAATATTCCGAAATGAGTATGAATATTCTGGTTTAAAATATTCCGCTTCATTAAATCGTGCTTCTAAAAAAATTGTGTATTTAGTAATTTACACAAAAAAATAAAGAATGTGTCAGCAATTTGAAAGTTATTCGAAGTACCAAAACGTTTTGGGGCAGCACGTTATCATATCAGTCCCAGTTCAACTTGTAAACTCTTAAAACTTTACTTTTCATTTTCAGTAATTTGTTTTGTATATGATCAATCCTCATTTTCTCTTTACTAAATGTCCTATTTCGTATGTGTAATGTAAGGAGATTTTGAGACACGATAAGGAAACGATTTCTCAGTAGCTACGATAGTCAGACGGAATAGATCGCGAACAGTTTGGTTTTTGTCTACCGACAAAACTTGTCAGTTTTGATTTATGTTTGCATTTCCTGTGGCTGTTGTCATGGCGAAATGGCGATAAAAACCTAGAAAAAGACTCCGAAATTAAATATTAATACTTGAATGGGACGGTTTAAAATGCAAAAAGTGCACCTGGCAAATCTTTCAAAGATGAATTCATTTCGTAATAAACATTTTACTCTGTCGGAAAAACAATAGAAAAGCTTTAGACTGATAATTCAGACTGCGTAGTCAAAATTGTTCAATTCAGCTTTTTCATCGCATGGCATTGTTAGATGTACCATGGGTTTTTCGTCGGACTAACGATGTAAACATCGTTTATAGAAATTGCTTCGAGGGCTCTTCATCTTATTGTCAGAGCCTAATTTACAATTGGTCAGAACTTAAATGGCTAAACTTAGAACCTCTTAGGCGCAATAGAATTATAATTCTATCGGGTTTAGTCTATTCAGAGCTAAATGCTGCAATCTTCTGACTAGGTCTTTTATATGCAATTACATTTAAACGAATTTAGTTTTTTCAAACTGTCGATCAAGGATTTTGTCTTGGATGAAACAATATAAGTGAATCAGTCGAAAAGGTAGGACGATTTTTTTTGTAAAAGAAAAGCATATTCGGTGTTGGAAAACATGTTTTCGAAAAAGACATATTGGTTAACAGCTGTGAGTAACATTTATGGGAGAACAATTCTTATACCAGAGCAAACGGGGTTTTCAAAATAAAAATTCAGACTTGCGCTATTTCACCATGGCCACTATTTTATTTTTCCTTTTGGCAAAAAATCGAGTTTGCAAACATATCTTTTTTTCGATGTATGTTTCTCGCATGTAATGTTTCGTTTGGAATTTTAAGACCTGTCGTTGATCAGACAAACCGCAAAATGTAAAAAGAAATCGCCAAACACGAGAAGCGCAAAATGTTTGTAAAACAGGTGTTCGATACAGCCAGAAAAACTGGCAAAAAAGTGACTGCTATAGTTGAAAACATCGAGCAAAAAGTAACGTCGAAAACTATTGAGATTAATATTTGAGTAAAATAGTTGGAAGATTTCCTTTCAACCGACTACGTACAAGCAGTTTTTTCATGCAGCTGTAGAAAAAAAAAATGAGGTTATGATTTATTGCAACTTCGCCATAATTTCGGCTAACTCCGACATAAAATTACTTACAATACTGTATATATAAATATATATTTTCATTTCATTGTAACAAATTATCCTGAGGAATCGAAAACGAGGGCCGAATAGAGCTGAGTAAAAAAGAACAATGTAAAAATTGTATGTATGTCTGGTGAAGTTTTTATGTGTCTGGATACAGAGGTTAGTTATAAATACGATGGAATAATTGAACGCAAAACAGTGTCTCTTTTCGGCGAGCGATCGAAAATCCACGCGTGTTCATCAGCCTGGGAAGAGGAAATCCACGCGTGTTCATCAGCCTGAGAAGAGGAAAAACACGCGCGGACGGGATGAACTAACCCTTTGGCTTCTCGATCTCCTGGCAAAAGAAAAGACTGTTTAGCACATGGGTAGCAAAACCGAGGGGAAGGGGGGGGGGGGAGAAACCTGGCTCCCCAATAATTTGGTTGGTGGGAATAATATTCAACAGCAACAACAACAGCATTTTTTGAATAGGAATTTCAGGTTTTGTAAGAAACTGTTAGAATTTCGTTCCACCGTATATGTGACATGTGGCTCCTCAATGATTTCCTGCTCCTGCCGCTTAAGCGACAGTCCAATGGAGTTGCAAATTCGTTTGTTTTTGTTCTTTTTTTATAAGAACCAATACATTTTGGCTTAGGATGAACTGTTTTTAACTCTCTGGTAAAATCTGCCACAAATCAGTACTTGGTATCAGATTGTCCCACACACTGACTAGATTAGGTGTAGAAAGCAATGCATGCAGTGGTGTGGAAACACCTGTAGTCATGGTTGGAAATAATCAAAAATCGAGCAGAGTGGCTCATCATATAGAACACTAATCCATCGCAGGTTAGCTCCCAACAGAACTGGTACTCATTTATACAGCTGAGTAGACTGGAACAAAGTCAGGTAAAGTGTCTCGCTCATGCAAGGACACAACACAGTGGTCTGACCGGGGCTCGTATAGTTGTCGAACACGCTAAAGTCCTCGACCAATAGGCTGCCCGAAAAATAACCCTGAGAAATGCTCCCGACCTCAATTTCTTTCGTTTCTTGTTACGTTTCATGGGAGGCGGACTCAAAGCACAAAATTATTGGGGGACTTGGGGGAGTGGGAATTGTAATAGTTGTTATAAAATCTGCAACACTTATTCAAAAGTTGCTGTTGTAAGCCAGAAGGGACTGGTGCCGCAAAATCAAATTATTGGAGGGGTGGGTGCGAGGCCGCCACAAATCCATCTTTTTTAAAGTGTCAATTTTTCCAAGAGCACACGCCCGCGATCTACCTCTCTCGTTCCCATATCTGGCTCAACATTTGCGTGGCGCTTCTGTGGACAGTTTATATACGCCATTTTCATTCAATTCAGCACGAGCCTTGAGATGATCATGGAAAGTTATGGTTGAAGACTTTTCTAAAATAGTTTTTTTCTGGAGCTCTAAGGATTCAAGCTGCATATACGCATTGAGTGACAGAAACAGACTTTCAATAATATTTTTTCACTGTTGTTGTTGGTTTGGTAAAGAACAATGGATTTAATGTTTCACGACCACTCGGAAAGAGCGCAAACTTCTGCCCTACTTTCTATTTAAGAAAAAATTTGCCTCATTGTCAAATTTGAATTTTTTTTTTTAAAACGCTATCCCAGCCTGGAATTGAAATGTGTGGACGCTAAGTACTTTTTTACTCTGCCCAATCCGCGTGAAGACTTCAGACTTAATTAATTTGATATATTCAAGAAAGTATGTTTTACAATATTTCCAGTCACCGCAGGTAACAAAGCCAGGAGATGATTTAAAGGTTCAAAACTGCTGACACAATAAAGATAGATTCTTAATACAAAGCGAAAACAAAACAGTATATTAAGAAAGCGATGATTCGCTTAAGACAAGACAAATATATGGGAGCGAAGCAACTATGCGGCTTCGATCACAAGCAACAATGAAAAAAATGCAAACAAAATTACACTAAATATGAAAGGTAGGTCATAGATTTAGATATTAGACCTTCAAGACCAAAAAACGAATCTTCGAGGCTAAAACAATAAACAGCCTTCGAACATATAGTTTTCTTTTTATGCTAGTTTCTTGGAGTACTTACATGTTGTGTTTTCGATGCTGCGATACGAGGTAGGGCGCGTTCGAGCCATTGTTTTAATTTCTTGACGTGCTAAGGTCAGAGCTAAAAAGATTTCCAGTAACGAGGACGACAACTTTGACGACGATGGTTTACAAAACACATTTCTTGCTTGCTCTTTTCAATCATGTATGGCTAGTTTGCTTTCTCTTATATCTGAGTTACGCTTTGTGCGTAGAAAACGATGAAGGCTGACAAAATTTATATGTTGGTCGTTTCTCGTAGTCGAAAACACTTTAGATTTGAGCTTTTCACGTTGTAATCTTAAAGACCACGACGTGTAGGCTATTATAGCTGAAAGACTAAATAAAAAGTTTTCTGCAAACTCGTTTTTCCGCTTGATGTAAAATTATTTTCTGCCGCGGAGTAAATTTTTTCTTCTCTCCCCATTCTTCCGCTTACAATGCATGATTACACTGCAATAAACGACAACGGTATGACAAGATCGAAAACACAGGAAACAGTTTTCAAAAAAAACGTTCTAGTTTTTATTAGTTTGATGTTTGATTATTCTGGTAAAATTTTCTTGTATCCAGATGATTGTTCCTAAATTGCTTGACTTGTCTCTTCAAAAGACAACCGAGCTGCTCAAACAATGTCAAAGCATTAATTGGTCTTTGGAGGGTTTTCGTATACAAAGCCACCTTGCGACTTTTTCCAAACAAAACAACTCTGTGAAGAGTTCGCTAGAAATTATCTAGCTTTGTAATTGTACGATGGAAATCTGCACGGACGTTTTGTTTCTCCCATTCAATTGAAACTAAAAATTGTTGTCACAGCAAAGAAAATTTCATTAGTTGGTCCTAGGGATTCTAAACTTGAGATGTAGTAATGGAAGTTATCAAGATTGATACCTCTAATCGCTGTATCGGCGTTGAAAACTGTTTCTCGCTTTAGTTGACGATTTGCCATGATCCTTGCAAACAGAAATTTTAATGTGAAACACATTAACAAGTTTATACATCCTTAAACCAATGCACGACTTGCGTATAAGAAAACACTATTTTTATATCCAGTCATTTCAAAAGCCTATGAAAATTAAAATCAACAATTTTTAAAACATTCAGTATCTTGTCTTCGAACGGGTCGAACGAAGCCTGTAACGGTGCGCTACCCGCAAATCCAAAGTCAAGCCGCCTCAAATATTTGGCGAGAAGGTAACAAATACTAAGATTATTAACTACATAATTCATTTCAAAAGCCACAGTTTGAGAGAAGCAAAACGCTTGCAATAGCTCTATCGCGAATGGCAATGTTTACTGATTTGACGCAAAAATAGACCAAATATAAAATAGATTTTGTATGGAGAATATAAAAAACAAAAGTAAGAAAACTTTTCTTCTATCTTCTGTTTAGCCGGCATTGATCAAAAGTTACTTTTGTTTGCTTAAAACTTATTTCACATTTAATGCGAGATGCTTTTATTTCGATACGAAAAGCGACCGGATTTCTCAATAAATGCAGAAAGCATATTGTGTTATTGAAGTTTGAACACCGTACAATGAATCAACAAGCCGGCAACCAGAACGAATTTTTAAAATAACTTGGTTTTTGAATAGCGTCTCGCCGTTTAAACATAGGGAGTATTTTTGAAAGTATGATATAAAGTATAAACACGAAATATAGAAAGCATATTCATCTATCAGCTAAAACACTTCGCTTGTGCAATCAAAAGCTGTAAAGCTTGATACCTCCAGTAAATTAAAGTTGTGATTACTAAAACAGTATATTTGTTCGCTTTAACTTCCGCCAAAAAGTTTGCGGAACACTGTGAATTAAAATCCTTTAGAGATTGCAAGATACGAAGGGAAAACATTAAAATAAGAACAAGCAGATGTCATGAAGTGAGATTGTACCTAATCGATTCTGTTCATCTCTACCGCCGCCATTTTTTATTCAGTTCCCGAAGTACGCTATTACGTCAGTGGCACTATTTGCGTCAAAAGAATTTTTCACAAAAACTGACAAATAAGGAATATAAATTGCGTGTGGTTGCAGTTCGTTTTAATGATATTATATCCATGTTGTACACGTAAAACGTGCCTAGTGTTTGCGACATAGATATTTCAGACTTTGTAACTCTAACTATTGTATAAATTCGTAAGGTACTATAATCCGGCCCGGAAAGCTGAATTATAGCTTCAATAAATCATTGCTTTTTTTTTTCTTTCTTCGTTCATTTCTCAAAAGCGTTCACTGATTATAAAAGTTTTAAAGCCATTTAATACAATAGGGTTTTTCTTGTAAAAATGTGTTGAATCAAATTGTTCATTGATCGTGAAAGTATACGAATTTATTCAGAGCATTTTACGAATGTTCGAACGCTTCTCGATTCGTGCGGATTTATTTTTAAGTTATTAATTGGCGCTTGTTTTCACTGCGTGAGATCTTCTAAAATCGCATTTTATATCTTCTCTTTGCTTAATTTGCATAACGAGATTCTTATCAAAAAGGAGCCAGGCGTAACTGGTCAAATTTGAAACTAAAGAGAAAAAATACAGATATCTTGGCGTAAATGTACACCTTTGGCTTGAATGGTTGTTCATTCACAAAATTACAAGACCACAAAAAAAGTCATAGTATTAATACTTGTCTGTTTTCGAGAAGACCAACCATAAAAACAGAAGGTTAATAATTATAAGGTAAAAAAACGAAGCTTTATCAAGGGTAGATCGAAATTGAAAAAGGAGTTGTATCGCAGGAATACGACAGTTGGATTGTCGCGACATAAAGCATTTTGATTCATCTATAGATCTCTTGAAACAACATGAAAACTTACTATAATGGGTCCTCTCAGACTGAAAGGAGTTTATACAGTGCACATTTTCGGCGCTGCTTGCATCAAAGACAATTTACTGAAACCAATTAATCCGTTGGATAAATCAAAGTTTAGAATAAAAATAAGGTTATTGATTTTTACAAAACTGGTCCTTTTTGAATAAGCACTTAGAAATTCATCTCGTATAGTCATCAATTTTTGTCCGAAACTTAGTAACAATAACAAACAATTTTGAAAACATAAAGAAAATTTATTGTTGTAAAGCTAGCTAGATCAACAGACCTGAAGTGTACACAAAAATCATTTTTTTGTGCCTGAAATCCTGCATTAATTTGAGTTAAAGAGTTGGTATTAACTATTATGCATTTTTAGTGTCTTACAATTTGTTTTTCTTGAATACACATGCACTTTCTTCCATTTTAACTTAGCATTCCGATGAGTTAATCTGTTTTTACAGTTGTTAACGACATTAAAATCAGCATGTTTAAAACATGCTGACTTTAATGTCGTTAACAACTGTAAAAACAGATGAATTATCTTTTTAAAACTAACAGTTCACGACTTGCTGGATCCTTGCTGCCAAGACTGGAGACTGTAAAACACCAACCTGTGTATATAAATGCAAAACTCGCGACTCGTAGATATTCGTCTTGTCATTGTTGTGATAAAGGCTCCACTAAATCATGTCATAAATCTATAAATTTTGCAAGGGCGCGCACTCAGAGGCACAAAAGTTCACAAAATTAATGAAGTACCACCAAAAATTGAAGTTTGCAATATTGTAGATGCTGTTATGACATCCGCGGGAAACTGTAGATTTTTTAGTTGCAAAGAGAAGGATGCATCCTTCTCTTTGCAACCTCCAAGTTCCCCTGAAATACTCGAACTTAACATTTGCATCGCATTTTTTTTCTACATCGCCGTTTACAATGTACCTAACACATATAGTTAATGTCATTTTATATAGAGCGTTCTTTCTTTAAGTTTCTGTTTTCTTTATTTTCCCCAAATTTTCTGATTTATTTATTAACTGTTGTACACTTTATGTTATTGATTGTATTTATTAAAAATAAAATTGAAATTAAAATTAAAAAACTATACACTTTTTATATGGCAGAAGAACAACTTTATGAGAACAACGAGGATCGGAATGGCAAAAACTTAAGAACAATTTAAGAACGAGCTGATGCTCGGGTTTAACTTAACAAGCCTGATTCACAGTTTTTCTCTTTTAATCAGTCATTCTATACGCTGGTAACGTAAACTTGCCCTGAAGTTAGTTCGGGGGGGGGGGGGGGGGTTGGGGACCTTCCCTATATTGTCTACACGGGTATGTGCCGCTGGAAAGGGCCTATGATTTTCAAGCCATTTACTCGCTAAGCGGGTATAAACATTGTAATAACAAAACATTGAAACCCAAAACACTTGAGCACTTTATACCCGGGGTTTTATATCGAGTCAGATGTTTTTGCTTTCTATGAGACACAGTGTAATTAAATCCTGTTTCAGTGTTTGGATTTAAAACGGGTACTCTGGTATAGGGTCACAAAATTTGCAGAATTTACTTAGTAAAGGGTAGGACTTTCGCAAACCCAGCGGCACACCCCCACGAAAACTATGTTGGTGTACTTCCCCCCCCCCCCCCTCTCCCCCCGCGGGAGTTAGTTCCTTCAAGGAACAAATTTCAATGAATGTACGTGCATGTGTTGCAATACCTTACAATTAGTTTTCATTCGATTTAAACCACACATAGAAATAAGTACATTTTAAGAACAATTTGAGGCTCAAATCACCAAAGTATTAAGAACAATGAGCCTGGTTCTTTTAAAAAAAAAGCGCGTATTACGTTCGTGCAACTTTGGTTGCCAAAACGAATATGGATACAAAAGAACATACGGGAATACTTGTTAGTTATGGTGAGGGTTCCATCATCGTTCATGAAAACAAACGCTAGCTGAAGTTAATGCACTTTGATCGTGGTAAGAGCAGTTTTTCTTATATGCAATTAAAGTGCATATGAAGTAAAAATTACATTTCTTCAGTGGATAGACCTGGTTAAATGAGAAATAGCAATAGATTTTTTTATCTAAAATCTTTCCTAGTTTTGGAGATATTAACATTAAAATTTACATCTGATGACGTCATGAGTGTTTCCGACAAATTTGCATTTTTAATGTAGCTCTTGCAGCCACCATCTAAAAACAGTGCTAGGTCCTTCTTCCTTAATTATTGTTCTTTTAAATAATAAAAGTGGCTTTCCCCAAAGCTTGGATCCTAAATAACGTAACGAATGTTTTATATATTTTACAGTTTTAAACCTGAGTATAGAAAAGTCGGACTATATATTGGAACTTATGTTCGTTGAAAATATTATTACAAATTGAATATTCGGGTACATTAATATACATATGTGAAGTCTTGAAGGCATATTCAGGTTCTGCAGACACTTTGCCTGTCAAATAAAGATCACTGATAAGCATGGACGCGCTATGACAAACAAACTGTTCTCTTTTCATGCACGAGAAAAGCAGTTTGTTAGAGAACAAAAGAGAAATATGCAGCCTAAATTTCTGCTTTTAGTTTAACGATAAAATGATTTTGAAATGATAGAAAATAAAATATCGGTAAAATTCTTGCCAAGTTAATATTGAACTTGCCTTGAGAGTGTGTCAAAATTAAAGGCCTATACTGCATGAATATGAAGAATGAAGGTATAAATTTGAAAGATGGGTCGATAAGCCAAAGAGAACTGACACACACGCAATTCAAAATTCACCCTTAACATCTTCTTTGAGTAAAAGCAAACGCTAGGGTTCTGATAACTAAGAACAATCAGATGTTATCGGTAAACTAACTCTCGTTGATGCATTTCAAACAGTTCACAAAAAGCGATTTGGAAGTTTTGTAACATTATAAAATGCAATACAATAACCTCGGCTGTTTTTTTCCTACTTTAGTAGTGTGAAATTAAAAATTTTCAAAAATTTCATCCACGCTGTTGATGCCATTTAATAAGAGCTTCTTTACTCATGTTTAATTTTTTTTTCTTTTTTTTGAGAGGGAAAATTCTTGAAAAGTTTTTAGAAATATATCGTTTCCCAGGTGACAGCAAGAGAGTTTTTACAAAACGCGGCGCGCGCTCCCGAGTGAATTCTGCGCGGCAATTTCGGTTTTTATGATCTCGCATCCTGCTTCTGATAATTGAAAAATTGTTGTGTGAAACCTACTTACAAAGACCTGGTCTTTTAAAACTAAACATTGCAACGGGAGATGAACGGTTCAATGTGATAATGATGTTATTGTTTTTTTATCAGCTGACTTTACTGGTTATAATCTGAAAATATTTGAATAATTCTTCGATCAATTTGAATCTCACAAAACGAAATTTGCACCTGGTATGTGTCAAGAACCGTTTGGTCGCCTTTTGCCAAAATGGTAAGTCTAAAAAACGTTTAACACTGAAGATTTTGTTTTGAAGTCGCTGATACTTTCGTTGGTATTTTTCCGATTATTTCTTGATAAAAAAAATTGCCCGTTCGTTTTGGATTCGTACATGATGTGTTCTTGATTAGTAGCCGATATCTTAAGAAAGCATTTTGTCGTGCTTTTTATAGGCTCGCCTATCGAGTGTTTCTCGATGTAAAGTTAATACATTGCGTATTGTAACATTACCTTAAACACTGATGTTTAAAAAATGTTTTGTTTCTTTTTGGAAGACGTAAATTTTGTGAAAATTTTGAGAAAATAACTTTATGTGGCGCCGTGGTTTTGAGGTATACGAATTCACCACACATCGTTGGACATAATTACTCGAGGAAAAATTTCACAACTTTTGGCGTCTTTTTATCAGACTGCAATGTCTTCGCTATGAGGTCTATAAGCTAAAGCGTTTTCGGTTCTTCGGTTAACAAAATTCATTTGATTTACTTCCAAAAAAGAAGAATTAATGTCGTTACATTATAAAGCATTTAAACGCATAAACCTCTTGAGTTCAGTATTCCCACATCGCGTTAATTGCTCAGGCATTGCGTGTTAAATTTGATATCATATCATCTTTTTCTGTTTTCATTCTCTGTAATGATTTGTTGTTTTTTTTTTGCAAATGATGACCTGGTTACAATAACAAACGGATTTAAAACTTTTTCTAAACAGAATATCGTTAAATTGATATAACCTTGGAATTGGATACGTCGGTTTGCTTAGGGCTTAGTGTTTAAAAAGCGGGGAAATTTTATAAAAGCGAACGATCAGAAACCAAACTAAGTATCTTGATAACAACATATACAGATAGCTGCATTGGTGGCTAATTTGCAATATGTGTTGCATATAATTATCGAATCATAGGATCTTGAAAAATGATTTTGCGGCTCACTTGGCCAATGAGAGTATGTTGGTCATTAAGCCGAACTCTTTTGTGTGTTCGATTAGCTCATCTTTTATCACAAAAAAATTTAATAAATGGTTCGATTTTAATAAGACAGAATAAATAGTTGGCGAAACTAAAAATATAATACATTTGAAGTATCTAGAAGAATCTATCATTGCAATGTTTGCATTTATTTGAGGAAAAGCAACAAAGTGTATTTATTGTCGCGTCACTCGACGATCGCTACTCCTTCATAAAGATTTCAAATAGCTCGAGAGCTCGATATAATTGTTTTTGTCAAAGCAGGTGGTTTTTTTCTAAAAACTATTGAAAAGCTGAAATAAAGATTTGTCTTTTCTTTTTTTGAGAATGATGTTCAACCGAAGCGAGCAAAGGTGAGAAATAACCCGCTGACTTGGTACTTCATTCAATAAAAAGGCCCGCTGGTTTGTTTAAATTCACACTACACGTGAAGTTGTCTCGATTTAAATTAATGTCGACAAAGATATTTACATACAATATTATTGAATTCAGTTACCTCAGGATATGAACAACCCAAAACTAACAGACAGGTTTTTTTTTTATCAATGGTGATATATCGCACAGTTAAAGAGGCTTGTTCCGCAAGTCGCTCTGGCGTTTTACGTTAATTTTTCGCCTTAGTCAAACTACACAAGTCTTGTGCTCTGGGTGAGTAATGTTCCATTGTCGCCAGAAAAGCAGATCTTTAGCAAATTGTGAATTGACATTCTGAATTGCTAATTCATGTTGGTCAGTGATATGAAACAATCATTGAATCATCTCGAATCGTGTAGATTTTTCAATGACAGTGTGTTGAAAGCTTAAAGCTGAATCAATTGCTATGATATGCTTGCTTTAGTAAATAGCAAAAATATATTGTGCTCACAAAAAAAACACTGAAGTATCGCTTAAAGAAACACAAACATAATTAACATGCTATATTTTGAAATCTGTATACACGTTTCAAAGTTATTCTTCCTAATAGCAAGTAAGAGAGAGCTGAACGAAGCTTAACATGTTGCAACTGATTACAAACGCTTCAATTTTTAATTCTAAAGTGAAAAACCCCTCGATTTTCATGCCCCGGTACAAAACAGTTTCCATGACACAGACTTTTGAACATCAAGTATTAACAACTGTGGTAAGCACTACAAATATATGCAGTGCGTATTTCACAATGATGATAACGCAGTTAAAAAAAACGGAAGTTGTTTACTTCTTTTTAAATTAGTCTCCTTTTCATTTCCGCTTTGTTTCAACCAATTTTAGCGCAGTTCAGATACGCGGGGCTTGAGAAAGTTTACGCTCTTATTAAATTCCGTTGTTAAACTGACTCTGTAATTGCCTCAGATCTTCTAAGTCTAAGTCACAGCTTGTTTTAAAATTTCTGGTTTATTTTGAACATTGAAGTTGTGCAAATAATACGCACAAAAGACAGGCGATAAATTTTGTTTTCGCCAGATCAGTTCACAGACACAATGGCAATAAACAGTTTTTCGATGTTGGCAAAGTTATACTGATCAAGTCATAGCGTCTTCAGTTAAACTTATGTTCCTGGTAGTCATTAATACGTGGATATGTGAAGTGCGTGTGCAAATGAAATTAATTGCCTAGATATGTAAAAAATGGAAGCGTTTTGACAGTTTTTCTATCAAAGCTCCCCTTCAATTTTTTTTTTTGGAAAAAGGCGCATCTGGCAGTGTTATGTGTTATTTCCTAGCAATATCTAACTCTTTATCCCTAATGCATTTGTTTGATCTTAATACGTGGATGTGTGAAGTGCTTGTGCAAATAAAATTAATTGCCCAGATATGTAAAAAATGGAAGCGTTTTGACAGTTTTGCTATCAAAGCCCCCCGCAGTGCTATGTGTTATCTCCTAGCAATATCTAACTCTTAATCCTTAACGCATTTATCAACATCTAAATTCTCCTTACATAACAATAGACTGACAGAAGCTGGTTAGTATTGAATGCGTTTAACAACAATTATTCCAAAGGCGCGTTTTCGAACTAAGCTAAACTTTATTTATCTAACGAGGGTAAACATATTAACCTTGTGGAAGTTATGTAACATATGGCTCTCGGCACAGATCTTGGCGTTATTTAAAGTTAATTTTGTCGAGGGAGGAAAACCGGAGAACCCGGAGAAAAACCCTCGGAGTCAGAAGAAGATCGACAAATCTTAGCGCACATGCAAACCCAGGATTCGATCCCGGGTCCACAGAGGTGGGAGGCACGAGCGCTAACCACTCGGCCATCCTGACT
>JAOBAT010058577.1:14648-26465 GCA_026413305.1 Hydrozoanthus tunicans | reverse complement strand
TACTCAACGAGTCAAGCCTGCTCCACCAAAATAAACCAAATGGGTTTTATTTGTCTGTTGTGTAGTGGAGCAGAAACTAATACATTGTACCGTATGTGGTACATTTGTGTTAACCAGTAAGAACTGTGATTTGGCATAGAATGAAAAACTGATGTGTTGCAAAATTGTTATCTGCTAACTTTAGTCAAGAAACCCACCTAAAAGCATCTATTTTTAGAAACAATGTTTAAATCTTTGAGATAGGTTATCTTCATAAATAAATGTTCTTTACACATTCTTAAATTTTAGGCGATTTTGAACCTCATGTTCTTATAAAAAATAATGTGTTTTGATAAGATACCGCCCCCCCTACCCCCAATACGGAATGCCCAAAGTAATGCAAACACAAACGTTTCAAGAACTTGTCCATATAATATTGTTACTTTACTGTCTTTCAGATTAGTTTGAACAACAAACTTTATTCTGAAAAATCTTATTCACTTCTTATCACACTGAAAAATATAGGTCAATTTCAAACTATAGAGCTAAAGGTCACGGCACATGAAAATTAAACGAAATCATCAGTCAGTTGTGATTATCCATCACTGTACCAATTGGCTTCAAATACGTAAAATTGAACCAAAGTTTTGGAGGAATGGCGACTTGCAAGTATATGTCTAGGGGGCAGCACGGTGACCTTTCAATCGGATGTGGCCCGGCCAGTGCCAATGAAACCATAGTGTATTCTATTGCTTTGTTAAATGACCAAAAAACTTCTGACAGTTGAGACAGTGTAAAGGTGTCGTCAACCCCTATAAAACAAAACTCTTCGTTTTTTGATGTATCTAATTTTTAAGACAAACACTTGTCGTTTTGCGGCGAACTTATAGAAACGAAAGGCAAAACTAGAAAGAGTCACGACTTTCAAATTTTTTTTTGACTTACTGTGTCTCCATTCGCATATTTAGCAGCCATATAGCTCTACTCTCATACACGGGTAGCTGGATTCCAACACATGAATCTTAACGTATCTTGCAACAATCTCTTGGAATCGGTTGAGTACCGGCGTAAAGTGGTCGCAGTTGCCTGTGAACTCCTGCAGAACATGTTAATAGCTAATGAACTTTAATGTTATTTGATTTTCCCACACCGTTAGAGGAGCAAGTTTTTAATTAAAGAAGAACTGAAGTAAATAAGAATGGCTAACTTGAAGATAGAAGTTATGTTAAGTATGATTATTAAGTTCCATTTTTCTTTGTTATTTCTGTTGGCATGAAACAACGTCATATACTAGTTGGATTTTTCACGAACTTGTAAGATATCAGAAGCTAAAACCGTGTCTGCTGTTTTTAGCGCGAGATTATGAAGTTAGTGGTGAGTAGAATATAAGGCAATGTTTGTATTTATTTGATGTTTTCTTTAAGTTCAGCCCTTTCAATTAAAGTTTCTGTAGAGAGTTTTCTGTAGCTTGTCAAATGTGCCTGGCCCAATATGCCTAGCCTAATAAGCCCAATAACTGACATCATTTAAGCTGGTCATTTTTGCTGTGAACATAGTTTTTCAAATCGAAAATGTTAGTATTTATATTCTTCAAATGCTCAACATTGTGATATTTGTAAGAAGAAGTAGTTGTCTCTTTTGCTTCAGTTTTCCTTTAAAGGAGATTTTAAAGGAGATATTCTAGAAGTTTAACAATACTTTATTTAAATGGCCACGGGTTGTATTTGTAAAATGAAGCAAATTTAGTGTATCCCTCTTTTTTCTTGTTTATATAACCGGATCCACTCAAAAACCTATCTAGAAAAAAGAAAGCCTAGTTTGCAAATATTTTAACTAGCTAAAACTTGTTCACATGAGTCGTCGCTGAAAAAAACTTCCATAAGAAGCTAATTTAAATGATCGTTTGGATAGTTTGGAAACATTTTAAAGTATCGAGAGCAATTTTTACAATTAACCTTAGTTTTTCCATTCTCTTGATAATCTGTCCAGTTTGAGCCATCATCGCTATACTGCAGTTTGTATTTCTTCACATGCTCGTGGAAGACATCTCGGCCTGATGTTTAACATTTCAAAAATTATTGACAAAAAAAGATCATTACCGCTTAACAGCTTTTCTCATAGATTCTGTGAATGGGTAATGCATGAGGAGGTCACGTAACTGTAACAATAACTATTAACACATCATTATGCAAAGAAATAATAGCTATACAAGTTTTAGAGTTCATAACCTGTAAATAACCAGAAGGGGACATTTTAAGGGTCCGATAAAAGCTAATCAGGACAAGTGGCCAAAAATATTGAAACAGACAAACTGTAAGGTCAGAAATAAAAATCAAATATTTTTTTAACATATTGCTTAAATCTAGCAAATAAGTTTTTACCCTGTATACTGGTGAATCTATAAGCTTAATCTTCTGGTAAACAGATAAGCTAAATCTTCCTTAAGGCCAAGTTGCCAGGTCATCGCTTATCTCTTGGATACTAATCCATCTCAGGTTAGCCCCACGTAGAACTGGTACTCATTTATACAGCTGCATGAACTGGAACAAAATCAGGTAGAGTATGATACTCAAGGACACACCACAATCGTCTGGCCGGGGCTCGAACTCGATTGTTACCCTAAGATTACGAGTATAACACGCTCAGCGCTCGGCCACTGCGCCGTAGACTTTCTGTTGATAACACAACACTAATTACCTTGAGTTGCAATTCCAGTGAGGCGTTTTCTTTGCCCAAGGTCGATTTGCAGCCACTGATCCTTACGGTCGTTTGCACACCAGGCTCCAATGCGCTTGGAGTCTTGGTCATCCTCAAAGTAAAGTCTTGCATTACTTGGCCCAGCAACCCAGTCACCTGTGACATTAAGTTAAAAGGTAAAGCGGTGAATTATATAACGTCTTTTCCATATCAGTGCTCAAAGGGCTTACAATTATCCGTTTACATCCAGTTGCGGACTGGATGCATATATTTTCACCTAAGGCAGCCTCTTCAAAGCGATCTTTGAATGATGGTATTCATTTTACAGGCCCCGTAACCATGGAAAGCTGAAAGAAGATCGCCAAAATCTTCAACCTTTGACATGGTCGGGAATCGGGACCTCAGGATTGGGAGGTAGAGATCTTATCATTGCGGCAACCCCTCCGCTATAAAATACATTATGGATCAACTATACTCGACGTTGTGGCAGAAACAAAAATAGAAGGACATTTTCTTTATATGCGCAAAGACTTGCGAATGTGTTAGAGATTATATATTAACAAAATAAGAAACCGGGTTTCTAGAACCAAAAACTTGCCGATTTCGCTTGGGCCGTATCTATACTCACCCGGTGCGTAATATGACGAAGCTGTAAACGCACTGTCAGACAAGCCTTTAAAGTCCCAGCCGAGCCCCAAAGGATTTGCACAGCTTCCTAAGAAAAAGTTTTTGGTAAGTTCTTTTAATCCGAAACAAAATTTCACAAAATGAAATTTTTATTTCATTTGAAAAGGTTGACCTTGATGTTTATGTAGCCATCAATAAAAAACGCAAGTTGAAAAAATAATCAAAAAAAGGTAGAACAGTTCCATAAATGAAAAGAATAGCCAAGAAAAATCAAACTTATTTGTTGATAAAACTAGACGTCTTTCGCCTTAATTAATTAAGTTTTCGAAATCCTTTAGTTTTATTACTAGCCAAGCATGCAGTTAAATTACATTTTGTTTTTGTTTTTCAAATATTTTTTAACGAACGGAATAAAGACCAATTCCATACACCAAAGTGTTAAAATAATCTATAATAACTTTCTAATGATAAATTAATGGTTTTAGTTAAAAAGCTGAACTTCACTACCTTGTCGGTGCAGTTTGTAAAGAAAGCTCCTTTCCCGTTTCTGTGGTTTCGATGAAACTCCACAACTACCTTTTCTCTAAACCAAATTATGTAAAACCTCGCCCAAACCTTGTCTCAGGTAACCTTAATTGGAGGATAGCTACGTGAGCAATCTCCCCGTAATCTTTTTTTTAGGTTCTGTCATTTACAAAAAAATTTGCATCAACCCCCCATCCCCATCCCCTTGTGTTCCATGAATATGACACTGAATAGTTGCCTAACCTGAAGGTTTGGGTTCCGAAACATCGCATCTTGTCTTACAGCTGATTCTACAAGTTCGTTCCACCCATCCGTTTGTCACGCAATCTCCACTCGCAGCCCACTGAGGACACTCTTGACGTTTATCCAAACAACGCAGGCCTATCCCAGCAATAAAAAAACTTATAAATAACAGCTACAAAACCTCAAGTTTGTGTTATAACCTTTTATGAAAAACTAATAATTTCCCTAATACTACATGTTTGTAGAGAATAAATAATAAAAGTTACGTGTTTACATAAGGTTATTTAAACACGGAAAACCATTTTATACCTCTTTTTAAACTAAATAAACTCATCAAGTGTCTCTTCTTGCAACGAAGGAGAGCGACGCGTTTGTCGTTGCTTTTCATTTTGGCTTTTCGGCCGTTTATCAGAAACACAAGCAAAATCAAACTCCAAGGAAAAACTAGGTAAATCTTCTTCTTCTATATCTGGACTCAAAACGGATAATTTTTTTAGTCAGGTTGCTAAAAGAAACCGATCTAAATAAAAGGCCGGGAGGACTCCACGAGAAGATTGGAGGATAACCGTGTTTACACATTCCTATGTAAATTGCCTTTTTGAACAATCAGTGTGCGCGTACTATTTTTTACAAAAATCTATGTTCCATACCCACTGCAAAATTGTTAGTCGGAGGATTGGTCGGGGCTTGGGTCAATGGTGGCTGCGTTAGTTGAGTAACTGGAACTTGTGTGGGGGAGCTGCTTGTTGCTGGAACCTGAGTGACTGGCTTTTGTGTTACTGGGGGACTTGTAGGACAACCTGCAACAAATGGTAACAAGTGTAAACACACTAATTCCCTTTGAACGATTTTTCTAGTGTCTGTTTTTATGTCTTTCTGAACTTCCAGTCAATAAGGAGTACTCATAGAATATAGAATCGCTAATAAGAATTAAAAACTACGAATAAATGAATATTTAAAATAAAAAAAAGATAACAAAAGTTGTTTGAAATAAATGATTAATATTGCATCAATTATTTAATTATCAAATTATTACAATATTATAATATTATTTATTTTAATTATAACAAAACGTGCATTTTGATCATTTTCATCTTTTGTAATCTTCAGTAAATAGAAATTAGAACTGACGTTTACTTACTTGTATACGACAGCAATCAAATATCAGAGACATACTTATTGCCTAAAATCTTTTCATGCTGAACGTTGCATGCACTGCATAGTTTTATAAATAGCGCAGCAAACTGGTGGTGTCTCGGTAAATTCGTTCGTGCTTTTCGTTTATTAATGCATGCTCGTAATTGCATTTCTCATGGAAAAAACAACAAAAATCAATTGTTCCTGTCAAAATATTCGGTACTTCACTTTGAGTTTAAACCTCTATAGTAAGGTTGACCTTCTAATCATAACATGTAACGCCGATACTTACCACAACTAGGACCGCCTTTACATATACCGCATGTGTGGGGGCAGTTTTTCTTCACGTAGTCGTCAGTGTCACATTTTCCCGACTGTGCCCAAAATTTGCAGTTAAAGTTCAGATCCATACAAGTGTCTATGATAATGTTAACATTCATTAATGCTTTCCTTATACAGAGTGAGTTAAATGAAAAACAGCTTTTGCTAGGGATCCCAGTTCGAATATCGCGCCTTTTACCAAAATGGTAAAAAAACCATGAGCCTTAAAGTGCATATAGCAATAGCAATTATTTTTGTAACCAATAAAAGTTTTTGAAAACTAAGAACATTAAAAAAAGTTTTTTTAATTGGTCGTATTCTTGATTATTGTACACATTTGAATTATCGAAGTTTTGTTGGTTTACGAACTTGATTACGTGGACTCTGCAGGGTTATGACGGACATCTCTATATCAAAACAGCAAGATGGACATGATTAAATCAGAGTTTTTTGATTGCCCCATTGCGTTTTGAAAAGATCTCATTTGCTCAATATTACAATTCAGCTAGTTTGAGCTACTCTGAAAAAAAAAAAATTAACCGACTTTCAAATAACTTTCTGTGGAAGTACTTATTTTCATATGTGAAACGATTTGACCCCAAAAAAGTTGTTAGCGTTGTTTGCACTTTGAAAAACAAATAATTGTCGGATGAGGCATGGCCTTTCGAACTACTGGCTGGGGGTTCCACGTTTTGAATCTCGCTGAACGAATTTTTTTCCCTTGGAGCTGCAGCTTTGAAAACTCGACCGTAAAATGTAGCAGTAAAGGAGGGTAAAGGGTGCTCCCTAGTTCGGCTTTTAAAAAAACAATTGCACTTGATGAAATCGATTAACAAATATACTCATGCATGTGTAACCAAGTGTGTTGACGAATCAGCACTTGTGCGAACTTGGACTTCATCACACACTATATTTGTGGGATCGGTAAAAAATAATGGGGACATTTCCGGGTCCCCACCAATTTTTCACCAAAAAATAAATAAGGTATTTTTCAAGTTTAACAGCTGTCCTCACAACTAGTAGCAGTAACGAAGCAAACGCGGTCCGCGATACTTCTCGATTATTATACATTTCTTACATATTTGTTTCTTTTCTGGGTCCCCAAAACTGTGTGTTTATGTATGTGTTTGAATGTTTGTGTACATAAGCGTTCATAAGTATGCGCATATGTATAATTATGTATATGAAAAAATATTATAAGAAAACCCGTGAACGACTTTCTGTATCGTCGGATCCAGTAAGGGGACCACGTCAGCTAAAAATGGTACAAATGAAAAGTAAAAAAAGCTGAGAAACGACGAATAAGTTTAAAACGACTATATTTCGACCGGCCACTTCAGGCTGACCTGAAGAAGACCGGTAGTGGCCGGTGGAAAAAAAGTCGTTTTAAGCTTATTCGTCGTTTGTCAGCTTTTCTTACTTTTCAATTATGTATATGCATGTATAATTTAAAATGAGCCAAAATAAATGAGTATTTTTGAATAAACGGAGCAATCCAAATTTTAACCAACCTGACGAGCAAAAGTCACAAGTCCTCTTGCACCAATACAATAAAGCAGTGTGCTCATTGCTATTACAGAATCCTGAACCCTTCCAAGATTTACAGCTCGAAGCGGAGGCTATGTCGGTACATTTCTCTGAAACAGATGAAATAGATTTCATTTAGGATGGTAACTTAACTATGCAAAAATAAGCATTTGAAATTAAATTATCAATTATATTATTTTATATTTAGGTTTAAGGTCCGGGGATGTGAGTTGTTCTTGTTTGTTATTGGTGTTTTTACTTGTCATATTTTTTTAATTTTCTTGTCGTGGGGGATATTATTCGTGCTAATGGTTATTATTTGCTCACACAAGTTCTGGCAAGTGAATAGGTTACCATAGTAACTGAAAATTAAACTGTACCTTTGTTTTACTTAAGGAAATGAAGAATTTGATAGAAAAAAAACTGAAAAAAAATTGTACGTTTCGACCACTTCGATTTCTTGTGGTCATTCTCAACAGTGATAATGCAAATAACTGGAAACAGTCCATTAATTTGGGAGAATGTTATTTTTGAATATCTTTATGAAAATAGTTTAGCTCTTATAGAATCTGGTTGGACATTCAGTGATGGTTTCTCGTACTTGATGAATAACATTTCGTAAATTGAACAATCCAATTTAGTTGGGCATCGCTTCAAAATTTTAAAGAATTTTGAAGAATTGATGAAAAAAGCCATAAAAAATGGGCACGTTTCGTAGTTGTAAAATTTTAAAAGTACAAAACATTTTACTTGACTAAAGACCCAAGTATCTCCGATAACCTTACCAACATAGAGCAACAGAGTGTTAATATGTAGGCAACTAAAACCAAAGGTATCTCCGAACCCGCTTGTACTTACCAGATCGCTTCTGTCTTCCAGGAACGGAGCGCCTCACATCTGCAATTAAATTCATAGAAAACAAAAAACGTAACAGTTCGATTTATTTAGAAATAAGCAAAGAAAAAGCGACCTTTTTTTTACCAAGGAACTTTTTCTTTCAGTTTATAGTGCCTAGTATGAATAACATGAAACCATATGTACAAACAAAAACAAAGAGAAAAAATCGTTGTTGTATTGTTAATGTTGTTACGAGTTTGAATTTGTCTTGTCGGAACCTAAGAGGGTTTGTCATTTAGCATTACTGCTTTTGTTGTTATCATTCATATAATATTACAGCTTTATCTTTAGATAAATCGTTTTCGTTAGTGTATAGTTAAGCTATGTAAATTTTTTCATTTTAAACGTATCCGATTTACTACAAACAATTCTGAAAAATTTAGCAGTGTAACTATAACTTAATTATCGTTTTAAGTTTGTATTCGATTTGTCTTACTTGAACATTTATACATTCTTCTAGCCTGCAAAGCATCGTCATCACTAAGCCCAATGTACGGAGTCTTTCCGTTCAGCGGTCTAATCGGTTCCAAAGTCTTTTTGCCATTTTTGGAAAAAGCCGTCCATGGATAATGCATAATTGAGCTTAAAACGAAATGATATTCCCATTATACTGATATTATTGCTAATATAACTGGATGCAGCTGTCTTTGTTTGTTAAAAACAAAACGATTGGTAGTTGCTACTCAAGCTGGATGGGTACCATTACAAACGCACTATATTAATTACCAGTTTGTGAAAACTTGTAACTTATAATTATGTGAAAAGGAAAATAGTGTCAGAGAACAAAGATATTAGTTAAACCATAAGGATTTTTTTTTATAAATGTATAGAGCCTTTTCACAAAAAGCAAAGTATTTAACTCTTGATCTTGAAGGCATGGGGGGGGGGTGCTATTTTACCTTTTGCCAAAAAATTTGGCACAATTATTCTTTGATTGATGACACCTCTTTTGAACTTAATTTGATGATGTCATCGTTGATGAGCCATCGCAGGAAACGACGAAACTCTTCGTTTGCTTTCAAAAACGTTTCTTGCCTACAAAATAACTGAAACTTAATTGTTTTATGTTGCAAACTTAGTAGTTTTTCTTTGAAAACTCATGTTTTTAAATATTTCAGTTGACAGAACTTTTTTGAACAAATTTACAAAATCCGAAGCTTGGCCAATGAACGTCAATTTGCATTTTTGAAAGTGGTTACCATGGCAACAAGATTACTTTTTTTTAAAAGATGAGTTAGTTGATCATGTGCAACTACCTTGCTTAGCGAAATTTCATTATTCCCAACCGTTTGCAACATTTGGTGTCGACAGTTTTGACATATTTTTTGCTGTCGTTATCATGGAAACCAATTAGAGATAACGTGGCTTAAATAAATTGGAAAATTTTATAAATCGATTTTAAATCGATTAGAAGATTATCCTTGAAGAACACCAATTTTACACCTGGAAGTGTTGTTTTTTTGCTACGGTTGCCATGGAAACCATTTAGTGGTGACTACGCTTAATTGGAAGTTCACGTGACACTTGTTACGCATACCAAGTTTCATGGCAATGTGTTTTTTTTTTTTAAGTAATTAGACGTCAAAAATGTCATAAGAATAAGAATAAGAATAATAAGTTTCGTTTAGAGTAATTTATTTTCGTGTGTTTAACCTCCTCTAATACAATGACTTATGCTCGATATCAAAACCTACCCATAGTCGTATGGTACTCCATAGTCAATTACTTCTGTATTCCACTTCTTTTTCTCAAAGTTGTACTCAAGACCTATGACAAGGTGAAAGTATCGAAAGTAATTCAAAAGTTTCATTGGAAATATAAAAAAAAACGAGTTCGCAAATAGACTAGCAAAAATAAAGTGTTTTCTAAAGTCATACCATCAATTATGTTATTCCAGTTAATTTTGAGGTAGTTGTCTCTGTCTGGTCGGCTCTGTTCGTGCCAGAACCCTATGGAGTGTCCGATTTCATGCACCATTACATGCTTGTATTCACAACCATCGCCTATAGACAGCCAGGTTTCCCGTCCATAAACAACACCAACCTCACTCCAACAACTGAAACAGAAAAATAATTAGTTCAATAATATATACATATTTCAAATGAAAAGGAAAAAAATTATTAATTTGGCTTAGTGCCCAAAGCCCTTTGTAAATATGTATCAAATTATTTAGCAACTCGATTTTCTCCAATGACGTGAAAAAGCGGTTTGAATAACGATCCGAGTAAGAACTGGAGAGGTGAAATGCAATGGAATGCAGGAGGTGCTAATTGCGATAATATTAAACCTTTATTCTGCATTGGCTAAACTTTGAAATTCGACCATATCTTCATAAGTAATTCGCTTATTTCTTTCCAGTTCAGGCAATCATTCCCTTCAAGTTGAAACGTTTTTGTTTTTAATTTACGAAAAACTCCATGTAGGGAACACCGCAAACCAAAACGTTTTCTTTGCTTTTGTTTTTGAGCTCTATGATTGGATAAATTATTATAGCACAAAAGAAACATTGCTTTAAAATTGAGTTTTAAAATTGCTTTTTATTTTAAAACTATGTTGATGTATTATCAGTGTGTAAATATAAATATTATGTTGATGCAAGGTGCTTTAGTTTTTACTCGGACCTTTACTTAGTAGTTAAAGAACATTGCGAGTAGGAGATGATAAACAAACTGCTTATTTGAATGTTGCAGAATCTAGTTCTGTTTGTACATTTCTAAACTTTCAAATTTTCACATCTTTATGAGATCTTACCCGTTGCCCCTATGAAACCAAATATAGTTCGTTTGGTTTGTTCTTTTTACGAATTTTAGGCACGTCTTGCTCTCCCATTCCGCTATAGCCTCCATGGTTGTCCTAACGGCACGGTCGATACTTGCTGCATTAAAATTTACATTGATAAAATTATTCAATATTCGTTAACTGTTGATCTCATGGTTGATATGAAAACAGTGAATCAAACTGGGAGGAAATATTTTCTTCAATCTTGCTTTAAATGGGTAAAGTACAAGAGTGTAACGTCTCATTTGTGTCAATACGAAGTGTTTAGATGTCTTACTTGATTCAACTTGAAAGTAACCCGGTTCTGTAATTTTAACTTTCATTCCAAAGTGAAACAAAAATGTTCCAATGTAAAAAATCTTTATTTTTTCAAATTTATTCAACAAATATGTCTCTAGCCTTTACTGATAAACCCAGTTAAGAACAAAGCTACCGTGGGGATTTTATTTTTTCAGTGTAAAGTATAGTTCAAGCCCGTTTGTTAATTCAAAGACGGACTAACCCTAACACAAGGTTAACTTTTTTACTCATGCTCGAGTATCGTACGGTCCGTTAACTGGCTTGGCTTGGAAATTCATGGTTAGCACAGTTGTATTTGGCAATGTATTGGGTATGCAAAAACAAACTTTTCGTTGTAAAGATATTTCACTGTTAAAATCTTTCCTTAGTTTGAACAACCAGGCGTTGGACAAAAACAAAATTGCTTTACTCACCCACGCTGCAGTCGAATTCATAGTAGACAATGCCACCAGGCCATTTTAGCTTTTCGTCGTTTGTGGCTGCACGGGAAATGGGTTTTCCGGTTGGATCCCCATATACTAGCTGGTTTATCTTTTGCTTTGAGGTCAACTTGACATCACCTTCAAACAAATCTTCATGACCATGCGGGCTTTGGTCTACGTGAAATGAAAAAATAACTTCCTTATAACCAACGAATACTGTAGGGCTATTTCCATGAAAAACAAAAGCGAAGTGATGAGTCTGTTCAGACGAGTGTATATAGTTGTAGTCCACTCTTCCTTGTTTTTGTCTCGCCCTCTTCTGGTGACTGAGATATGCTGTCCATTCAATTAGCTGTAAATTTGT
>JAOBAT010058566.1:0-26473 GCA_026413305.1 Hydrozoanthus tunicans | reverse complement strand
TCTGAAAGTTTGTAAAATACATAACTGTTAGATGGAATTGTTATGAGTTTGATAAAGGCAATAGAAACATTTTTTTTTCTCATATGATAAAATCAATACTAACCTGGCGAGAAAAACTCTGACTTTGCGAGAACTCTTTGAGGCTTCGAGACCAAAGTGAAAGACTCTCTTTCAATGCGTGCTTCCACGTCAATCATTCATGGCAGTTTACGCTCGCTTTGGGCTCGCTTTTTCGTGCGTGACGTAATGCACGTTTTAGGCTCGCTTTTTAGGCTCGCTTTTACGCTCGTTTTCGAGCCTGACGTCATGCTCGTTTTTTCGTGCATTACGTCACGCTCGCTTTAGGCTCGCTTTGGGCTCGCTTTTACGCTCACTTATAAATTTATATGTAAATAATAATATATGTCAACAGAATCCTGGTTAGCCCAGTTGGTAAGGTGCTAGTCTGTTGTGCGGGAGGCCCAGGTTCGACTCCCAGTGCCGCACCCTCACCCAGGGTCTTAAGATAACTGAAGAGAAGGTGCTGTCTTTGCTCTTACATGATCTGCAAACAGTTAGACCTTTGTGTCTTCTCCAGGGTTGCCACGGTCCTTCAAAATCTTGGAAAGTCCTTGAGTTAGGAACAAAAAATTCCTGGCATTGGAAAGTTCTTGAATTTGGGTCGTTGTCCTTGAAAATCCTGGAATGGGCAAAAACTTTCTTTCTCTACTTCCAAACCTAATAAAAATAAGCTAAAATAAAATAGGTGTTCAGAATTACTTTCAAGGATTAAAGTGTCAGTAGCTTGTTTTTTTTGGAGTGGATTACTTGCTTTATTTTTTTTCATAATGGAAAAAGGCAATTGGTCATGGAAAAGCATGGAAAAGTCTTTGAGTTTCGTTCTTCATTTTCAGTGTAAACCCTTTATAAAGTTCTATCAGTTAAAGCATTCCTAGTACCTCTCTGTGTTTTGATTTGCTTCACTCACTATATGTTTTCTGTTACTTTAAGTTGCTGCACCCTTTGGGCGAAAACAGCCCAATTGGAGGATTTTTGAAAAAGAAAGCAGATGGTGGTATTCATCACATTTGTATTGAGGTGAACTTTATTTTTGTGCAGTACTTTCGTTAATTATTCAGATCAGGATTCTCAGCGAAATGACTTAAAGATTGTACTTATAATAATTATTATTTTAAAAATAATTATAATTTAGATAATATACATGTGCTCTAATTGGTTAACAAATACTAGGTGCCTTTGCATTAGTCTGCAGCTGAAAACATAGTTTGCAAAATGGCTGTTTTTTAGGGAAGAGATAAGGCCAAAGAAAGCAAAAGAAAGACCTGGGGAGAGCGAGGCCTTTTCTTTGCTTGCAGAGAGTCTCAAGGCGACACTTGGTCTTCACTAAAAAACAGCCGCTACACAGGCTACCGAAAACAATAATATTGGTTTTAAAATCTACAGAAAATTTATTATCTTATAAAAGAAATGATCGAATAAAGCTTTCCAGGTTTGTACCTAATGCGAGCAGGTGCTTTATGGTATCTGTACATGTATGCAAGTGTTATTTTTGGTATCTTAATTATAAACTTTCAGCTCTCCATTTCTCTCAAATGTATCTTGGTTATTTTAATACAGTAGCCTATACAAAGTAATATATAACCCATACTTAGATCAATATTATTTTACATAGTAGATTGGTAAAACATAGAATGTATCAGCAACCCATATCAATCACCATGGTGATATAAAAAACAACCAATCAGAATGCACAATTTCCATATCATCACATGTGATTGATATGAAAGTTTTCCTGCTATGAAACCTTTCTCCGTGTCACTAAAAATATTGCTTTTGCAATAAACCCAGAATCTCACTAACTACGTAATAAAAAGGAAACTACATGGCCGCTTGGAGATATGCTACACTCATTCGAAAGATTTTTTTTAACACTCAAAGATAAAGCTCGTTTCCTTGTGCAGCAATGTAATATCCTCTATTTGTTATTGTTTTGACACTTGTTGATATTATGGTTTTACGAAATCAATAGCATAACGAGACAAGTCCTAGGTTATTATTATTATTATTATTATTATTATAATTATTATATTAATTATATTTTATATAACTCAAATATAACAATATGTAGAAATTTTTATAAGATTTGCCAAATAATAAGTTATTTTGAATTATGTCTAATTATGTTCTTTAGGTTTCAGTGTTTAATTGATCTCAGGATTATCACCAATAATGCAATTGGGGGCAGAATTAGAATATAATTTTTTTTGTTTGATTGAGCAGTAATATGACTCAGTGTTAAATGGTACATTATTACTAGTCCAGAGTCAAAATACAATCAGTCCAGGATTTTGTTTTCTCCACTCATCAACTTTTATTTAAAAACATACTTTGGTTTAATTGTGATAATCTACATCGTTTGTTAAAATAACTATACTTATCAAATCATTAAGAATTTTTGACAATTTTTTTAACGCATTTGGGGTTGAGATTACAAGCAATAGGCATAGCTTTGAGATTCAGAATTTTCTTGACAACCACTAAACAAATTTGTCTAAAGTGAATCACTACAAACAATATGTTGATATTTGAAGCTTTGTCAGTCAAACTCTGTGGTAATCTGGGTAATCTTATATGCATTATAGGTGGAGAACATTCATGCTGCAGTCAAAGACCTTCAAGAACAAAAGATCAGAGCCCTAAACCCCGAACCTAAGGTATAAACAAAAAAAATTAAAAGGTTATAAAAGCAAGTTTGGTGTTTAAACGTTCCAAAAAGTTCATATTGACCTGGGTAAAAATTAATTGGTGCATGCATCAGGCAGCATACTGTTGTAGTACTACCAGTTATATAAATTATGTAAGGAATTGTTTGGACAAGTTTTCAATAATAGCACTTTTGTGTTAAATTTCAAATTGCTTATTCAATCAGCAAATTTTTTCTTTATGGTTTCAGATTGGAGCACATGGCAAGCCAGTTGTGTTTCTCCATCCAAAAGATTGTGGTGGGGTTCTTGTGGAAATTGAGGAAGCCTAACTCGGGTGATCTCAAAGCTTTAGGTAGTTCATCTGAACTGCTTATAGCAAACAAATGACAAGATAGTTTGTAGTCCTGTCTCCAAGCTAAGGCAAAGGATCAATTTTATTAACTTGAGGAAAGGGCCTGAGGCTTACAAAGTTCATTGTAACAATTTTATCCAGACACCAAAATTATATCAAACTCTAAGAAAGAGTTTGTTCAGCATTAAGTTATCATAAGCTTCTGGGTAGAGTTTGAATTTTCTGGGCTACTATAAAGAATTTGCAAATTTGGGGGAACGGGAGGGGGGAAGGGAGGGGGCGAGGGCGAGGGAGAGAGTGATCATGGTGTGTTGAAAGAAAATTTTCTTGTAGCACCATTCTCCAGGGAGTGTCAAAGTTTGCTTTTCTTGAACCATTTGTAAGGCATGAAAAAGTTTATATCTAGTCAAGATGCTCTCTGTATGGACAAGAAACTGTAGGTGTAACAATTTCTCAAACTAGTAACAAAAACAATAAAGTTATTGAAATACACTCCCAATATGCTGTGAAGAATAAGTTTTGAGGTTTTGATGAAATAATTTTGCAAATCTGAGAGGATCTTCAGTTCAGAAGTATACAGTTTTTTTTTTTTACCAGGCCATGGATATTTGCTCTGTCGTGTCCATTAGTATGGTGAGATTTGTTTCCAAATAATATTGAGTTATATATGCTAAGACAAAAAATTATGAAACAAAATGACTGAAACTTGGTTGAAATTACTTAGCAAAATTGTTCAGTTGTCTTCATAATGTGAGCCACTGAGGATCGGACCAAGATGTTTTATCTCCTAATACTGCTACTGTCTTTTTCAGGTAATATGTAGACTGTTACCTTGTTTTCTTGAATTGCTGTTGGATAACAGTGTGTTTTCAATTTATTCATTGGAATTATTGCTTTCTAATTAATTCTGTTTTTGTAGACTTGTGTGTAGGAATGAGCACATAGTTTTGGGGTGTGCCCCGGGGAGGGGGAGGGGGGTACTCCCTATATTGAGATGGTAGGTATGACCATCATATTTTTTAGGGGTTAAAATTGCCAGTCTGTTATTTTTTGTTAAAAGAAATCCAGTGTTAATCCAAAAACATGGTGTTTTTTGGGGTTTAAAAACGCAAAGCTATTGGACTGCTTGCAGTCCCGTGCTTTAGCAATTGTGCGTACTGATAAGAAATTTTAAAAGATGTCCTTTAGCCAACGTTCTATTATGCGTGCGCCTTTAATTACTGCATATCACGTTCAGCACAGCACGAGGGGACTTAGCGCCGACCCGCTAGCTACCAAGGAAAAAGTTTTTAGCGTAATTTTAAAACCGAAAGGTATTTTTTAGGGTAATTTTAAAACCAAAAGGTATTTTTTAGGGTAGAAAATTTTTATCCCCAGGTATTTTTTAGGGTATTTTGGGGACTTTTCCGACAGTCATACCTACCCTTTTGACCCCAAAGTACCCCCCCCCCCTGGGGGTGTGCCTCTTGCTTGAATTTCCAGTAACTTTGACCATGTTGAAAAAAGGATTCATGATAGAAAGCAAAAAAGAAAGTTAGTTTAGGATTTGTCTTTTGCAAGGGACACATACATACCTGTACAGCCATTTTTGCTGTAATCTTTCAACTTTGTCATGGGTGGCGAAAGTGAAAAACTATTCAGGGGCACAGTGGAAATTTTAATACTTCGTTATAAAACCTGAAGTTATTATTTCAAAAGTTGCTGTTGTTCGCAAGAAAATTATCTGGGGGCCAATCTGTAGCCACAAATTTAGTCATGTACAATTTGTCAGCTGTTGTACATGTTTCCTGATTTATTAAGTCCCAGAGTGACAACATAACCTTTTTTAGCATTTTTATGGGCCCAACCTAAAGGTATGAAATCAAACGGAAACAGTTCAGCATCCTGGCAGAATCAGTAAATTGTGAATAATGAATTATGATAATTTCAGTATTCGTCATGACGTCAGTATTACAATTGTTAGACTGGGATAAATTTAACAATTTTCGCAACGCTGCAAAACATCTAACAACAAATAGACTTTGTTTTTGATGAGTCAAAAGCAAATTTTAGGTTTTGCAAAATGTTTAACCAAAATCGCAGTTGGAAAACTTCTTGGAATAAACTGTTTATATTAACTCTCTGACTCTGTTTTCAAGCATTCAACAAACTCTGCGTACATTTCTTTACAGCTTAGGTCCTCTTGAGCAAATAATACACACAAAAAAATTAGGTTAGCATTGTGGCGTTTCGTTCTGTTGTGGAAAAATAAAAACTAAAACTCAATTTGACTAATTTTAGCATATTAAGTTACGCGTCCTTTTAGTCCCCCGTCTGTTCAGTCTGGTCACGCCTTCCTCGCCTATACAGAAAAACAACCAATCGTAATTAATATAAGAAAGAACTTCTCGAACAACGAAGTCTCTGATTGGCTACATTCCTTCACGTGGTCAGAAGGAGCGCCAAAACTTAGAGTTGTCGATGTTCGAGCGGCGTTGAAATTCCGTGGGAAAGTGATTGAGTGTTCATTTTGGATCGAGTGAAATCGTTGATCGTATAAAACATGGCTATGCGTTCACCTGCTGCCAAATCTCCTCGTTCGCCTTTAGGCTCGCCAACTCGGCTTGCAGCTTCGCTGTCCAAGCGGACTACGCGAGAAGAAGAAAAACAAGAGTTGCAGCATCTAAATGATCGTCTGGCTACCTACATTGATCGCGTGAAATCTTTAGAAGCGGAAAACAGCAAGTTGACAACTGAAATAACTACAACTAAGGACACAATCGAGAGAGAGGTTAACAATGTCAAAGGGATGTATGAAACGGAACTAGCCGATGCAAGGCGCTTGTTGGACGAAACGGCTAAGGAAAAAGCGCGACAGCAAATTGAAAATCAAAAGAATAAGGCTCGTGTAGACGAACTCGAAGACAAGTAAGTTGGTTCTATAATTTTTGAAAGCCAGTAGCTCAATAATCAAATCACGTTAAGCTTACACATACTCCCTATAGTCTTCAATAATAAATGCGAATGACGGCAACGGGTTTTAACTTTTCCTCCCGAAGCTCAAGAAGAATTTCAGTGCAGAATCAAACAGAAATCTTTGTCGCGTGTGTGAATTGAGCATGCATTTGTTTTAATTTGCTCTATTTTGAACGTTACCGGCTCCGAGATCGTTTCTTTTCATCATGTGCTTCGCGATCAAATCAACCGGAAACTATTGATATTTTCCAAGCTCGCCTGTCTTACTCTTAGAGTTTTCTGGAAATACAGACTTTAACCATATTACCGTGTCGAAGTCCATAGTAAATTAATTTTTCGAGGTGTGAATTATTGGTAGAAGTACAAAGATATTCTTTTTAATTGCTCGAGTTTGAAAATCTAGTGTTTTTAGTGACTTTAGCTGACAAATATGTTGTTCTAATTTTAAGGCTATCAAGTTCTGCCCATAAAGCTTTTGTGGACTTCAGTTTTCGCGCGCTTTGCCTTTGTTTATTGATACAAACGTTGTTTATATGTTCATCTATTTACTATGTCAAATATGAAGTGAAGCGAAATTCGAGATAAAGTTTTTCTTACAGTTTCCAAAATAAAAAAAGTTATACTGTAGAATATAGTGAAATAAGCAACAAGTGAGTTAAAAAGTACTTATAAATTAGTAACGGAAATTTGATGGCTGGTGTCTCTCGTAATTATTATTACTAGTTGGAACATAATTTCGCTGTTTGGCGCCCATAAAAACACTAAACATTTGGTTCGTCTTTTAAATTGTATTTTAAATCTGTTAGATATGAATTGCTTACAGATCTGGTTTTCATTGCAGAGCTTGAATTTTAGTTTGGCATTTTTGCCACATTTAGCTTCACATTGATTGAATATACCTGTAGATATTTAATCAGAACTCATATTTACAAATTATTTTGGGGAGCTATTCCAGACTACTATGTTCATGGGCTTGGACTGTAAAGACCCATTTAAGGGCTAAACAATCAATCTGCTAAGGCCCATTAAATGCACTAGAAATAAAACAGTTGCATTCTTTCTGTTGTGCAGGTTAGCTAAAGAAAGTGCTGCAAGAAAAAAGGCAGAAGATTTATTAAAGACAACCCAGAAACAGCTTTCAGATAAAGAAGCTCATCTTAGCCGTGTAAATCAAGAAGCACGAAATCTGGACAAGGTTGTTAAGGAACTGACAAAAGAATGTCAGGAACTAAAGGATGCATTAGAGTCTGCAAAATACTCGCTGGAGCAAGAGACTTTGACAAGAGTTGACCAGGAGAACAAGCTTCAGTCCTTGAGGGAGGAATTGAACTTTAAGAAGCAGGTCTATAACAAGGTAGGTTAAACTAAAAACCAGTTTTGAATGGCACACGTTTGAATACCGTAAATGCTCTGTTAAGCCCCCTCTCCCTAATAAGCCCATCGATCATCTAGAGCTTCAAATTTTCAAGAAACCCCCCCTCTCTAACAAGCACTGTTAAATACAAGGCATCCTGTAACAAAATACAATTTGTTATAAATTTTTTGTGTGATTAAAAATGCCAGAGGAACACAATTGCTAAAGTCCTCCATCTGGAAGGTAAAAAAATAAATAATCAGGGGGGGGGGGGGTTTATTAGAGCATTTATGGTAGGCCTGTGCCATCTTTTGCTAAAAGATTTCAACAAAATTCTAAACAATGTTAGTCCTGGTCAAATGGATCAAAGACAGTTGATCAACACAACACACTGCAGCCTGCATCTTGATCAATGTTTGGCTTTCTTTGAAATTTCATCAAATTGCATTTTGCAAGTGGTCTCCGGGGTTAAGTGTTGATAGTATTTTTAATATTATCTTGTCTATTATTTTCGCTGACATAATCAAATTGATCATTGTCAGCAACTCGGTGACCAAGTTGTTAGCCTGTTAAACTCTTAACCCTAGGGTTGCAAGCTCCAGCCCCAGTCAGACCACTGTTGCAAGTGTCCTTGAACAAGAAACTTTACCAGACTTTCTTCCAGTCAACTCAGATATGTAAATGAGTACCAGTTCCTGCCACGGACAAACCTGCTTTATAGATTAAAATAACATCACATATCAGTGATTTTACTTTAATCTGACGACATGCATTTTTAACATGTTCTGTCCTGGGTTTGTTTAAACACTCCTTAAGTACCCGATTACAATCTAACACTAATCATACAACATCCAACATTATAATTTAACATCTTGGATGTTGTTTGACCATGTTTGATTCATTTTAGCTGACACTTGAGGAATAGATTGCTAATTTCTTTTGATTATGTCCTTATTGAAATTATGTTTGGTTACAAAGCTAAGTATTCCTAAATATTTTCCTTAACCCTTTGCAAACACAGTTATTTACTGTAATATTACTTAACCATGAACCAAACAATGATGTAGACTGACAGAAGCAAGATAGACGACAAAGTTTACTGCATGTCCTGCTTTTGTATATGCCAATATAATGGTCCTAAAAAGAAAAGTTTTACTTTTCACAATGTTTCCAGATCTTTCACCCTTTGGTAAAAACTAATTGCAAAAAACCCTGCTGATGGTTGTTTAGAACTTAAAGTTTAAAGAAGACTTAAGCAATGTCCAGGGTTGAGATAATTGACTCTGTGTTTGTCTTTCAGGAAATTTCAGATATTCGCTTGCAGATGAAATCAGTGGAGACGAAAAGAGTAACAGTGGAGACAGACTATGCCAACAAGTACGAGGGAATACTACGAGAAAAACTGCAGGAGCTGCGAGACACTTATGAAGAGGAAAATAAGCGCTTCCAAGAAGACACTGAGAAACTGTACCGTGGCAAGGTACTTGAATTCAATTTTATTTCTTTTACTGTTTTTTTGGCTGTCATTCCAACTTTCCATCTTATTTCACTTCATCTGCCAGAATCCAGCTTTCTTTTTTTAACTGTATCTTTTAAGATATTTTTAAGTTGGATTTCTGATTTAATTATGGTTTGGTCTTTATCATGGATCAGGGCTCAGTTGTTCAAAAGAAAATTAGCCCTAATCCAGAAATAATTACCATGTTGACCAATAGGTTTTGTTAAGAGTTAATCCTGGTTTAAAGTTAATCGGCTTTAGAAAAACCGGCCTCAGATGTCCAACCATTTCCAGTTTACTCCGTTTTAGTTTATGTAAATCAACATATTTGTTTTGTGAATGTTCTTTCTGGTTGCTTGTCTCTACCAAAAAGATGCTGTCGGTGCAGAGTTTTTTCCTAGGTGTTTAGTGCAAAAAATAGCAGTTGTTTACTTTGATTCTTATTTAACATTTTTCGCTCTCTTGTTTTTACTTATGTTGTTTAACATTTTATCTTGCTACTTACTCATTATGAAAAGATGTACTTCAAAACAAAAATCTTCCTTGTTGTAGTATGAAGAACTGAGAGCCCAAAGTGAAGGCGACGCTGATGCATTGTCTGATGCTAGAAGGGAAAGCTACGCCCTGACAGAAGAAGTACAGACTCTCAAAACTGAAATGAGTCAGTTAAGAGCAAAGGTAAAACTCCAGTGATTTAAGTGCGAGTGTCTCATTGTAATCATTAAAATAGTTGTAAGTTGTAGTCATAGTCATAGTCATAAACATACATAGTCATACCCATAGTAGAATAACATAAGATAGAAGAATGTGGTTTTAATTTATCACAAACAGTATAATATTGTTATTAATAGTATTTTTTGCAGATTTTTTTTTGTATTTCTTAGCTAATCAGGTCCAGTCATTCAGACTGATTCAATTTGTTTCATACAACTGAAATAATGATTCCTTATTGAGGTTGCCAACACCACAGTTATATAGCAAAGATAAAAGTGTCCTGATTTTTTACTTCTAAATGTTGGTAGGTTTGTTGATTTTCTTTTTATTATCTCTTATGTTAGGGTTGAGGTGATAGCCAGGGAACAAAAGATCTGAAAATGACTAAAAATTTTCTGATTACTTATGAATAACCTGAATACATTGTTGTCTATTTAATGTCATCAGGTTAGGCTGGAGGCTATGGACAGAGAGTTTTGGGGGGGAAAAAAACTATTTAAATATCTGAACATTTCATATAATTTATTATCCATCATAAATGTTAGACTGGAGGCTATGAGCAGAGGATAAAGGATTTGGAGATGTTAAGAGACAGCGAGAAAGATCATCACCATCGTACACTTGAGATGCGTGAAGAAGAAATAAGAAGTTTGCGAGACCAAATTGACGAAGCTGTGGTTGAGTATGAGAAGCTTATGGGTGTGAAAGTTGCTCTGGACATGGAAATTAATGCCTATAGAAATCTTCTGGAAGGGGAGGAAGCAAGGTGATTTAAACTTAAATACTTATCATTATAAGTCCTGAATATTTTAAAAGACATTCCAAAAGGAGTTAGTCTAGATATTTCTCTTGGGAATTACACCATAATTTTTGTAATTGTTGAGGTATACAAAACACACTCACTTATAACAGCACAATGTTTGAAAATGAATTTGAAATATTACAAACTTGTGTTCTTTTTGAATTGTTTATTAGTTATTAAGAATGATTCCAAATTGTTTTCACAGTCATAAAAAATGGAAGCCCTTAGCTTGTCAATTAATAGTTTCCCATTGACAGCTGTTTTTTAGTAATTATTGTGTCAACACCTACAGACTGAAGATCAAACCTCCCAAATCACCAGTGCTTGGAGCCAAGGCAGACTCGAGTAGCAGTTCAAGTAGGAAGAGCAAAAGAGCACGCACAGAAGAAGAGTCAATGAGCACAACTGCGACAGCAGAGGGAAATATCCAGATTGTTGAAGCAGATGAATCAGGAAACTTTGTCCGACTTTACAACAGTGGAGACAAGGTGATTTGGAAAAGACTTTATTGTTAGTAAATAACTAAAATTAATTATGAAAGCTGATAACGAATTATTGATTATTGAGAGTCTGCAATCACAAGGCTTGAAATTAATCAAGAAAATTATACAAAAAATGAAGATAATTTTATTTCAAGGAGTTCTGTGTTTGAATTATATGATAACAAATAACTTTCAAGATGGTTTTGACTGCATAGGTTGTCAAAGCTTTTGATCATTCAATGGTACAACTGTTCTCTATTTGGAAATCAGATATGCCATGATAAACTGTTCCATTAATACATTGTCTAAGACAGTGTAAAGAGTCTGATAATTTGGAAGAACTTTTCAATCAGATTCTGGAAATCTTCTTAACAAACAAACATTTTGGTGAAGTTGGTCATGTGGCAGTGAACTGTCCTGTGATAAACGTTGAAGAACAGAAGGGAGGGCCTGTCCCAAGTGTGGGTCAGCAAGAACTGGAGCCCCCCTTTCTGTTTCCCTCTCCTCCATTCCTAGAAGCCGGTAAGATGACAACCCACTGCCTCATGACTAACTTCACTGATGAAGGCTGATGGTTTCAGTCAAAACATTTGTTTAGTAAAAAGATTCAAAATTCCAGAAACTGATTAATTTTTTTTGTAGTCCGATGTGGATGAATGACAATGTTCACTTTCAAATCTGATAAGTTGTGCACCTGATTTTTGTGATCCACACATTTTAGTGTGAGAGCAAAATTAATCTAACAACACTGAATATGATGTCAAAGTGGCTTCTAATTACAGTTCTGTGATGGTGGTTCGTTTTGGGTTTGCAATGTGTAGGTTTGGAGGTGCGAATTAAACTGGGCTGTTGCCAATGACTTAAATACTCAAGCATGAGTTTGTTTAAATCTCACAGGATGAACCTCTCGGAGGATGGACGCTTCAAAGACAGGTAGACAATAAAGCACCAATTGTCTACAAGTTCACTCCAAAGTATTCACTGAAAGTGGGAAACTATGTCACCGTAAGTTTGGGTTTAACTAAGATGTTTTTAAAGTGCCTGTGAAGTGAAGAATTATATTGTCTCAGAGGATAGACCTTGCTAAATGAGAAATAGCGGTGAAAAAGTTTTGTCAAAATCTTTTATGTTGCTAAAGATGACGTCACTAGCTTTGTTGGAAAATTTTCAATTTTTTTAATTCTGCTGCCATATCAAAACAATCTTGTGTCTGTTAGGTTTTAACATTTAAAAAATGTCATTAAGTCTTTATTTCAAGGTAAAAGCTAAATTTATTTTATCAAAGTGAAGTGTTGTAACTGTCAGTGACAAATTCACAAATTGAAGGGTCTAGTAACTTTTAATAGAGATGTCATTTCTCCCTATGTATTTCCTATTTGCTCAGACTGTATAACAATTGGAAAATTCAGCATTTCATCCAAAGTCACTTACCTCGTTTTTGCACTAGACCATCAATTGGTATTGTAGCAGTTACTTTGCTCAAAAAAGATTTTCATGGTTTTCAGATTTGGGCAGCCAAAGGGGGAGGCCACCACAAACCTCCTCTAGAACTTGTCTTCAAACAGCAAGACAGCTGGGGCAGTGGTCGTGATGTTCGAACCGCACTTGTTGATCCAACTGGTCAGGTGTGTGTCTGTGTGTGCCAGTTTGCTGATGAACATCAGGAATGGGAATTCATGCATTATCAATTGCTAGCATCATTGTACGGAGTCCAGTCATCGCCCAGCAGATGGCTTGCTTAAAGAGCATTTGACTTCAAATCAGTTTTTCAGTTTCTAAAATGATTGTGGTAAAAAAAGTTTGAATGAAATTAGAAAAAAAAGCAAGAGCTACAAGCTGTTTTAATTGAAGGTGTTTTCCAATAATTATTATTTTCTTTGGCCCCAACTAAGTTTGGTTAACTGAAAGATGGTGTGCCAAAGTCACATCACCCAAAATTTTATTACTGGAGACAGAAAACATGCAACGTTACACGCATGTTTCTCGTAAAGTGAAATTACCAAACCAAAACAAATCAAAAAGTCAGTTGATACAGTACATTTGTTCACCAAAATCTTGGCAAAGAAACAACAAACAGGGAATGTTTGAGCACTGTCTCAAGTAGGTTGTCTCAAGTTTTCTTTGTACTACATTTAATCTTATGAGAAATCATATTTTTCACAATGTTCTTTTAGAAAATCAAAGCTATCTCTCTCTCTTTCTCTCTCTCTCTCTCTCTCTCTCTCTCTCTCTCTCTCTCTCTCTCATGTCTTTTTTTAGCTAGCCAGCAAATTTGTAGCTAAGAATAACCAGGGGACTTAGTAGAGTTCACATCTTCGAGATGGAGTGCTGGGCTCATTAGAAAGGCCAGGGGATGGCTATTTTAAATCCACAAACAACACATGCAGGAAAATGGTTATCATAATCCAGTGGTAATAATCTGACAGTGAAATACAATACAATGCCAGAACAAACTTGATCACTTAAGAAATAGATTTTCAAAATATGTTTTTATATTTCTGGCATTTGTATTGGTTGCTTAGATAAAATGTTTCACAGTTTTAATGACAATTAAACAATCTGTAGTGTTTTAAGTTGTATATTAAAACGCGAAGTTATTATTCTAAATGAAGACTCCTAAGCTTTTGAGTACAAGAATTCTTTCGTCCAGACAAAATGCTGATTAGTTTGATCAAGATATTGTGTACAAGATAATACAAAACTTCATTATTATGCCAAACTTCTTTTCAAGTAAGACTTTGAGCAGCTCTCACCTTAAAAGCTGATCCAACCTAATTGTGGGGTTGTTAAAAACTGGAAGATCTGCCATAGGAGGAGGTGGTGTTGTATTAGAGCATTTCAAATGAAATTTTGAATATTTTGCCTGGAAACCTTTCGCCAAGTACTATTACTGTATTATTTATATAAGGAAGAATTTGAAAATATCTGGGGAGATACCTCAAATATATCCATGCTTGACATCACTTTTATGATTTGTCTTTAATTTGACCATTATCTAGAGGAGTTACTCGGACAGTGTAGTTCCATTGACAAACTTCTTCAATTAATACTCTAAAGCTTGAGGGTTTGTAAAAGAAAGAGGTTTAAGGGGGAGTTTTCTTTGTAGCCATGAAGATGTTATAAAATTTCAGATTCAGAAACTATTGAATAAAGGGAAAAGTCATGCGTACCTGGGCTACAAAAACAGGTTAATGGGAATGGTGTGTAGAGATCAAACATGAGGTTCTGGATTTTGAAGTTGTTTAAATTCTTGATGCCGTTACAGACTTTGATGTACTCCAGTCTTATGAAAGACATTGCTCTATAAGTACTCAACAGAACTTTTTTATCGATTTAAAAGGGTGGATGTACCCCGCTTCCTCCATTTGCTGTTTTAAAATAAGTTTAGTAGTTCCATAAAGTATCAAATTTTAAACACCTTCCCGTATTTTATAGTGTTAAAGTATTGGAGTCAAGAGTTATTCAGTTACAGATTGCCTTGTAAATGGAATTACATAATATGAGAAATATTTAGTATTAATTTTAATCAACAAAATAAAGAGAATTATTTGAGTTGTTTTGCTAATAGGATTAGCAATGAATTGAAGTGTATGATTGCCATTTGGCTTCTGTATGTTGAAAATACATGTAAATTATGTTAGCATGTTCTGTGGTAGCAGTACAACTAGTGGTAGCTATCTCCTGAAGACAGTTTGTCTATTTTGTATCTAGTTTTGTTCAGAACAAGACAGTTGTTTAAATAAAACCAGCATGCATCAAGGGTAAAACATGATTCTTTGAGAAAGATGAATAAAGCATTTCTTAGTTTTTGTGAAAATCGCAAGTCTTCTACTTTGTTAGCTCATCAGTTGATTTTTGACAGCTACCTTCATGTTCCATCAGAAAAAAACAAACTAAGAAGTTTGAGCCAGCTATTGTAACATACCAGTTTGCTTGCTATCAGGCAGAGCTGTAACAGTTGCATGATAAAGTAATTCTCAAGGGAATTGGAGTTGGCAAATTGTTTCATGATAAATGGGCTTCTTTTACAAAAAAAGAATATTTTTTGGTGGGGGGAGGGGGGGGGGGAGATGTTGCCTTAGGTTCCTTGTAGAACCTTTGGAGTTTCTGCCCTGAAAAGAAATCAAGTTCTATCAATGCTTTTAAAAACTGTTTTAACAAGCACTTAGTAATTTTTGGAATTATTTTTATCTTATCTAACACTTAAGAAATTTTGTTGCAGAACATAAAAACACTAAGAGCATTTAGTGTATATGTCATTGTATGAACTTATTATTGTTGCTGTCAGTATTATTATCAGTATTATGGCTGTTGTTATAATTTTATATTAGTGTTATTGGTATTGTATTATGAAATTTTTATTATGGTGGTGGTGGCAGTGATGATGACATTGGTTTAAAAAAAATCTACACTGGTGTGAAAACTTAAAACAAAGTCAAAAAATTTTCAACTAAAAAAATTTTTATAGCCACAACATGAATAATTACTGCAATTTATCTCTTGGGGGGTCTTAGATTTTTATCACTTAACTAAGTTCATCTGTCTTTGTGTAGGTACAGTAGTAGCATGTTACAATTATTATTTTAGTTTTGACCTTGGTATTTCCCTTTTCTTAGGAAATGGCTATTTTCACTGAAGAAAAAGTTATAACAACCAGCTACTCTGATGTAACTGACAGTGGTAGGAGATCAGGACAACGAAGCGGGGTATGTGAATGTTGTCTTCATATCTATTTATGTAAAACCTAGTTATACAATGCCAAATTTAACCCTTTCAGTTCCAACCAGTTTATCAAAGTTTAATTTCTACTTACTTAAATACAAAAAAGGTCATTCTATAATGAGAACATGGAAGTTGATCAGGTATAAAAAAAATTTCTAAAGATAAAAAGCAAAATTCTCCTAAATCGGAAACAGGAAAAGTATGGCTTCTAGTTAGGAAAATTTGATGTACTTGGATTTACTTAAAAAAATTGATAGTTTTAATATATTATGTGCTGACATTTTGAGTGGCTTTCACTGGTGCAAGGGCTGACAGTACGGGCACTCTAAACAACGGCAAACAACTTATTAAAATTGTCAACTTTCTGAGTTGATCATAAACTTAAATAATTTATTGTTCCTACTTGGCATCGCACCAAAAGTTATTTTTAATTTTTAAAAAAAAACTGATTTGTTATTTTAAAATGGTTGTGTGAGTATTTGTTAAATATTCTTAGCAACAGCAGTGAAGGTGGTACAATTGTTACTTGTAGTTGTAACCCTTTCAAAAGTATTATATGCCAAGAAAGGCATACTATGCCCGTTTTGACAGATTGTTGTATAGCATTAGGAAGTACTTACACACTATTGGTTTTGTTTTTAACAGGACAGTGATGTAGCTAAAGGATGTGTGATCCAGTAAATTCACAGTATCTTAGGTTTGAAAAGGTAAGTTTCTACTTGGTTAAGGATAATTTACTTTGAAGAATGAGTTTGTTTGATGTAGTGCTTATCAGGGTTCATAAGGGCCCTGGAAATCCTTGAAAACCCTGGGAAATTTTTGAAGCCCTAGAAATCCCTGGAAACCCCTGAAAAAGCCCTGGAAATCTTTCATTAAGCCCTGGAAAATTTCATAGAATTTTCTTGAAAAAACTAGATTTCCCAAATGATGCATTGTTTTTCGTTTCAAGCAACAACTAAGACTTAAAACTTGATTTTTGCATGTCATTGTTATATCAAATTTTCATGACATTTATTAATAAAACGTTGTTTAAACAGGTGATTTTAAACGTTAATATTTTCATTCTGGGTTTAAAAAGTCCTGGAAAAGCCCTGGAAAAAAAATATAACCCTGGAAAACCCTGAATTTTTTTAAGTTCTGAAGGTGTACGAACCCTGGCTTAGAATTAAACAGCTCTCTAGCAAGGGATTGTTATCAAAGTGCTTGTTTTGTGACTGCCCGATCAGAGTTGATTGCATAAATCAATCTCATTAATACTGAAGAACTCGTGAATATCAATGATATATAAATTTGCGCCGCTCTGTTGTCTCTTTAGCTAGCTAGAATACTGTAACAAATTTTTGAAGCACTTACCAGCGGCTAGTGTTTTGGTTTTTTGGTCCCCAGCTAAAGGATAAGGAACTATAGACCACCTGTGTCATGTTTCGTATGTTTAACACTTATTCTATTTCAATTGAGGTGGATAGTGGCAGAATATCGGCGCGAGGTAGATATTCATTAAGCCACTATCCGACGAAATTGAAATGGAATAAGTGTTTTAGTATGTACCAGCAGGCAACTGTTCCTTTGGAAAAAACGAAAGATTTTTAAGAAAAAAAGAATACTTTTACTACTTGAATCGTTTAGTATGACGAGACTCGTACGTGAGCAGCCTAACATATGTAACAAACGTGTTTTGACGGTTTGTCAACTATAAAATGTCGTAAATGGCGTGAAATTCGTTTTAGTATCGTAATCCGAATTGGACGCGAAGTGACTACTTCCGTCCGCCATTTTGTTTGGGTGTCATTATCTACTATTTCGGAGGTAAATATCGTCTCACATCTACTGTTTCTAAACCAATCAAATCGCGCGTAGCCGAGCATGTATTTACTAAAGGCTAGTATTTTATACATATGAGTGTTTTACTGTAAGAATATACCAGTAGTAGATTTCATTCGAAACTATTTCGGGATACGAGTGACGCATTTTCCGTATCCTCAGAAGTGAAAATAGCACTTACCCCAATTCTTTCCTTCTCTTTGGTTTTCCTATGTTTATTTATCTTATTTTTTAACAAAAAACTCCATATATTTTAAAACGAATTTACCACTAGAGCGCGAGCACATGTAGTTTATCCCCTCAAGGAAAAAATGTTTCACTCGTTTGCAACGCTCGCTCCGGAATTTTTTTTTTTTTTTTTATCCACTTCATATGCAGGCGCCACCATGCGATAGCTCTTTGTCGTCTGCCGCATTCTTATTGTCCTTTGTTTATTTCTCTCCAGCACACCAAGACGCCATGCGGATTTTTCAGCTGTAGTATCTTGAATCGTGTTTTAAGTAAAAGATGAAAGTGTAACTTTTTTAACATTTAAGAATTAGGCATAAGACTAATGTACCTCACATAGTGGATGTTTATCTTTTGTACCGAACTAACTTATACTTCAAAATCAAACATTTGTAAGAGTACACGCCACTTCTACTATAAAGCTTTAAAAAAACACTCTTCTTTATACTACAAAGTGAGTCAGTTATTTTAGTGTTGTAGTTTCTTTGTTTAATGATAGACACTCGCTGTCACTGATGTTTGCAAACATTTTAGTGGGAGGTTCATTTATCCCCCCAAAACTGAGATAACGTTTTGTTTTTTTACGAGCAAACGAAATATTATAAAGAAAATAAACGTACACTGTATGTACCAACTTGAGAAGTTTGTATTGTTTCGTTACTTTAATAAAAGTGCAGTAACTACATGTACCCCTCTATCAAAATCTCTAAATTTACTGGCTCTTGTAACTAACAGTTCTACTGTAGGTTTGGGGTAAGCTTTTTTGTTTATTGTGTATCTTTTGTTTTCTCACACAATCAAAAGACTTTCCAGATAACCAAGTACGCCCCAAACTTGTGTCTTGCATCGTTACTTCATTCAGACCGTTGGTAAGAATTTCCTATCTAACTTTTGAAAGATTACAAGCTCGCTATAAACGCTGAACCCTGATTGAGTTTAAAAACGCTGCCTTTAAGTAAGTTATTCATTCTCGGGCAAATGCACAAGAATAAAGCAGGCTGTATAGCCAATCAGAATGTGCGTTATATCAGCTTTATTTCGTCATTTAAGTTGCTTGGAGAACAACACTTACAAAACAGCTTGAGTCGTTATTTACCAATTTCATATCAATTTTAGAGAACTACAAATCTTGTTGTGGTTGCCTTTTTTAACCAACACTCGCTCAGTTACCACTAGGGGTGGGTGGGTGAGGAGTGCCTGGCCGTAGGATTTTCTTTTTGCGTGCACTCACCCAGTAACCACTAGGGGTGGGCGACCTAGCGGAAGTACTCGCCCTCTTTGATGAGAAGACAGTTGGAGTTCGTTTTGTTCGTCGTTTTTGTAAGAAATTTTGTCGAAATTTCAGCGAAACTATGTAACAAGTTTTCACACCTATAAATTTTCGTTCATACACTTTGCGTATTATGCTTGCATTTCTTTTTAGCACAACGCTATTTTATTTACGTTTCATATATAATTTTGCTCTGTCGAAACAAATCAACAAAACTTAGGACTCCGAAGTAATTAGTTATTCTGTTCATATGATACATGACTTCGCGCGCGTTAAAATTCGTTTTGTAAAGACAACATCTTAATTTTTGCTCGCGTGATAAACTACAGTTGCCATGGATAATTCGTAATTGCCCATGTGTAATTTCAAACGGAGGGCATTTACAGATAAACGCGAAATCGAATTCCACCTATAATTAAATTTGTCTACTACGTTATAAAGGTGTAGTTTCGCTCCACCTCCTTTAATTTTTCTTGGACAGATCCTTTGTACTTAGGCAACTGTGAGAGAGGTAGCGTGATTGGAGGGCGGTAGAGTTGGTTTCTTCTCGCGAGTTAGATGTTGCGCGATACGAATGGGAAATTCTGGTCGTTTTGATCTAGGAGGGTGCTAAGTTTCTTCACTAGCTAGCAAATCTGACAGTGAACAAACGCATGGGATAAACAAGAACCTAATTCAAACACTCGTAACAGAACGTGTGCAGACATCGGCGTCGTTTTAGGAGTGCGAGACTTTTCTCTATAAATCAAACTGTACAAGTGACTTCATGCAGTATTCTCTCCATGGCAAAAGGGGTGAAGCTTTTAAAAAGATCCTACTTTTAGAATGATACCAAGTAGGTATTGTGATGAAGAACTACTGATGTCTCTCTTTTTGTGCATCATTTCCTGGAATTGAACGATGAGTCAGCACGGCCTTACCCATAATGGTTTCATGCTGTGAGTGTGGTAAATGCCTTTGTTCGGTCAATCATTGTTCTTAAACAAACACTTGTGAAAAGTCATAACAAAATCTTTGGGGTACGACTAACAATCGTTTCCCCCTCTAAAAAAGAATCAAAGTCTATAGCCTTTCTAGTTTGAATGGCATCTAACATGATTAAGAAAAAGGTTTCAAATCATTTCAAAAGATAAACACGTCCCTCCGAGAAAGCCGTAATTACAAAAGTACCATCCGGGAACCTAGCTACTCCCCAACAACCCTTTATCGGCTGAACTGATTTACCAACAAACCGACCGTCTAGTGTGAACATTTGGATACAGTTACTATTGGGATTGTTATGGTTACAAACGATCAGTGTATTGTCACTATGTACACACAATCCAAATGGCGAGCTTAACTCTCCATCCCCTGTGCCTGACTTGCCAAACGTGTACAGGTACTCACCATTGTTATCAAACACTTTTATACAATCGCTTGTAAGATCTGTCACAAAATACTTGTCATCATAAATCAAAGAACGATATGGGTTAAAAAGCTTCTCTTCTCCCGTGTCCCCGAGCTTGAACAAGAATCGGTTGGTTCTGTCAAACACTTGCACACGATGATTGCTGTACTCACTCACAATGATTCTCCCGTCGCTATCTACACTCACACCACCTGGGATATTAAACTCTCCATCACCAGTTCCGTACCTTCCAAAACATCCCAAGAACTCACCAGTCTTACTATCAAACACCTGAACTCTGTGATTACCCTGGTCTCCTATCACTAATTCATCATCAGCGGTAAATGCTGCACCACAGGGATGGTTCAGTTCTCCATTACCGCTGCCAAGACGACCAAACTCACGTAACAACTCGCCTTTCTTACTGTAAATAACAATGCGGCAGTTATCATAGTCTACGACAGCAATTTCACCAGCACTGCCAACAGCCACACCAGTAGGTCTAACATCTTCAGTACCACCGCTCTCGGATTTTTTTCATTTCAAATACAGCGACTTGAATGAGCTCGCATTCCTTAACATGAAGCGACTGTGGACTGTTCTGAATGAATTCATTTTCAATTGTAACCTCTACTGAGTATTCATTGGGAACTTGTGGACAAAACGTTACGCCATATTTTCCGTTTTCCTTGTCAACTATATTCAACTGGGCGACGTCGCCTCGAGGCTCAACAACGACGCTAAGTTTTATCTCAGGAATATAACAAACTTCACCGTTTGGAGCTTTTGTTGTTACCTCCATTGTCACCTTTTTAGTCGCTTGATAGTTTGCTGGTTGAACGAACAGCACCGAAAGTGACGGCTGAATTTTCTCACTCGTTTGCAAGTATCCAAGTTTTCTTGGTTTGATATCTGTGTTAAGGCGAAACCCAATAAACGATTCATTATCTTTCGCTGTCAAATTCCCGCCATGTTCGTCTTGTATTAATTCTTGGAAGCGCTGTTGCAAATTATCTTTAAATTGAAAATTTTCCGCTGGACTTCCTTCTTTTTTTATGGTTTTTGCATACTCCGAAAATTCATTCAAAGCTTTCAATTTGGAGCTCGCAACTCGTTTGATTTCATTTAACCTCTTTTGTCTGTTGCGCTGAATATTCTCGAGCTCAGTCACTGTTTCACGCTCGATTGTATCGAAGGCACTTTTGAATTGTTCAACAGTATCATGAATTTCTTGTCTGGTTGTTGCAGCATTTGTCTCAAGATTGACAGAAACGCGCTCTGTGATTTCAATTTTCTGTTTATACTCTTCCATCTTCTTATCAGCATCGAGTAAAATGGACTGAATCACTTGTTTGTGATCTTCTGCTGCTTTCTGTAAAGGATCAACTTTGTGACCTCTGTGCTCAACTGAGAGACAAACTTGGCAAATGCTCTTCTGGCATTTTATACAATAATATCTCTGAGCTTCTCTCTCGTGATACTGCTCTTGGCAAAACGGTTGTTCTTCCATATTATTTTGGTTGTGGCAATCAATACACAAAAAAATTCTAACTTCTCTGCAGCCAATTTTTTACATTTTCGGCCGCCGGTCACATCAGTTTGAACCAGTGCTGCACTATTTGATTGAGAATGTTTCTAGCGGATGGTTACTGCCTGATACGAGCTAGTATGTTGAGAGTCGAAACACCTCTGCTAGGGATTTCGATTTTACAAAATCTGGAACTCGAAAAAAAACAATTTGACTCTTTGGAGACAAACAAGTAGCTTCTTCAAACATCGGCGCACCAGTTTATATGCATGTGTTGTGATTTGGCAGCTTTTTTGGAGTGCAAAACGGCGTCGACCTTCTAAAAGGTACCGCTAGATGTCATTAAATTTTTAAGACTTTACTGCTTTCTGTGTTAACGTTCTTTGCACTGTGGAATTAAAGCTCAAAATGAAATTCCTTTTTTTAAAGAGAATATGAAACAGGCGTTGTCTTGATGAATAATCACTGATGTCTTTCTTTGTGCATCATTTCTTGGAACCTACAACAATAACTCAGGTCCGGCTTTGTCTGCAGTGCGCTCGCAGTTTCCTGTGGCGATTGGAATTAAGCAGATGTTAGAATCATGAATACTCGCAAAACAAACGCTAGGTCAGATTAGAAAAACGTTTGCGTAGTACGTTAACTTTTTTATCATCATTAAAATAAGGTATTTTTTTAGTTTTGAATGACACTGACAAATCATAATCGTACAATAAACGAATTAAACCAGTATTTTATTCGAACACTTGACACTGACAGAATATGTCGACAGACATGGCAGCACTTTAAGAGTTCGAAAAAAAATTCTACATAGATTTTACAAGTCACTTTATGTTAAAGGTTTTGCAGTTATTCTTCACTGTGGAACTAAGGCTAGCGCTGAAATGAAAGTATTTTTTTTAAAGAGAAAACGAAGTAGTAGGTGTTATCTTGATAGATAAACACAGCGTGCTGTCATTTCTTAGAACTGAACATTAGCGAAATAACAAAAAACAGGTCACAGTTTCCTTAGTGATGAATGGCTTTGTTTAATTTGTCTCTGTAGGCCCGTAGCTAGTTTGTAATACTAACCGAGGCAGTATTTTGGCCGAGCGAGCTCCATGGAGCGAGTCTTGGCGGGAGATATGCTCCTTCCAAAAAATTTGGAAAATTTTACTCTTAGAATAGCTTAGAAAGCACCAGATTTATAAAATCAGTGCATTTATATTGCAAATGCACAGAAACATTTATGACCCCAGTAACTCATTCGGACAGAAAAATGCAGAAAAGAGAAATCGCCAGGAAACACGCGAGCTATGAGTTTTCCAGCTATCACAGAATGCATTGATTCAGTAACTTCCAAAACTTGAAAACATGAGTCTTTTTCGCTTTAAAATTTAGACCTTATATGACTATGTATAAATGGCGGCGACTTTAAGTCCTTTTAATTTGTCTAGTTTCAAATTAGCCCTACTAGCGGTCCCGTTTTGGGTAACATACTATTTTGAAATTTTAGCTCAAAATCAAGTTAGTTACCTAGGGCAAATTTGGATGTATAGGTTAGAGAAAGAATATTAAAGGGTCATATCAGTATATCGCCTGCCGTACGCGTCAACATAGAACCTCGTGGATTGAAAAATGGCAATAAAAATGAAACGGTTTTAATTTATCCGCGTTGAATCTCGCTGCATATTTATATTACTGGCCATGGCGCGAAGCTTTTTGTCTAAAAATCCCTTTTTTCAAAATTTTTAACCAAGTGCCTCCGTTCGCCTCAAGGTTGCTAAATTATAAACGGGCCTGCTATGAACTATAACTTATAGAAACTCTTGGTACGGTTCTAAAACAAACGTTCTGCCATCCCTTTTAGAAGAAGGCTCAAAGTGTGTATAGTTATAGATCTTTTCTAGTTTGATAGGCATTCAAAACAATTCGTACTCTTTTTGAAAAAAAGTAGCTCTTTCAAAGACTCACAACAGAATTGTGCAGACATTGAGTGCAAAGTTTTTCTATACAAATTGTTTAAATCACTTTATGTTTAAGATTTTGTAGTATTCTCTACAATGTAGAGTAAAAGATTAAATGAAAATACTCAGTATTTTAACTGATTACAAAGGAGGTGTTCAGGTACTCGGTTTTGATAGATAAATACAAACGTCTTTGTTTGTGCATCATTTCTTTTGAACTCAGAGCTTGAGCGAAACAATGTGGTTGGTCCAGCAAAATTCTTGCGTTGATGTTTGGCTTGAGCTAATTAACTATGAAAATTCTTGGTTCTTAAAGAAACCCTTCGTAAGTACCCTGTGAAGATTTAGAAAAAAACTATTTGTGCACGTTAACATTTTTTGTGGCCAAATGTTAGAGAGGATCAAAAAGTATATCCATAAAAACCATCCAGTTTAAAGAGCAAGTGAAAAATTTGTTTATATTTAATCATTTTTGTTCCAGGTTATATAGATGCAGATGTCAAATTTTATATATTCTAGTTCAAATGATACTAATACATCATACTCTTTCGTAAAAAAACAGAACTCGTCCAAAGAATCCGCACAACGGAATATGTGCATTAATATATGACAGCGTTTTTGGAAGAGAGCCGAAGAGATTTTTTACATTCTAGAGTTCACTTCGTTTTCAAGCATTCGCAGTATTCGATCGGTTGTCGATCGAACTAAAAGCTTCAACAAAAATGCTTTAATTTTTTAAAGAGAACATGAAATAGGTGATGTTTTTGATGAGGTTACTGATCTCTTTGTTTGTGCATCATTTCTTGGAACTTAACAATGACTCAGTCAGCCGTTGTCAGTTAGCTAACAGTTTCTTGCGGCGATGTTTGGCTTTGTTTCTCTTGAGCTAATTAATTATGAATACTCTTGGTTCTTAAACAAACGCTTCGTCAAAACCGTACGAAGACTGTGTTAACGTTAACGTTTTTGTCCTGTCTATTAAATAAAAAGGTAGATCAAAATCAGTAAACATTATGCAAACAAGAGGCTCACTCAAACACTCATAACGGAATATGAGCCGACGTGGCAACGTCAGGGGCGGATACAGGGGGGGTTGATCGGGTGGGTTCCATTCCCCCCACCCCCTCCCCTTTTTACACAACCAAAAAAATAAAACAAAAAGATGCGATTTATATATTAACAAATTTGTCACTGAGCGTCAACAAAACAGGCAAAATATTCGCAAGAGCCCGCGAATGACTGTACGTTATCAATGCGCCAAGAATATGTTCAAAACGCGAAGAGTTAAGAGGCATTCAACTCTAGCAACCATGTACGTTGGGATTCTACGAGTTTGTTGTAATAGCTTTGAATGAAATCTGCGAGCCGTCGAATAGCGATCGTGTCAACTAAGAGTCTCGCAAATGGAATGAGACATGTTTCAAGAAATTGGGACACATTTTGAACTTTGTCTGTGCGAAGGAGATGTTACAGCACACAAACGCCCAGTTGTCTCTTCTCTTCAATGTCGCCTTGTAGATGAATATTTTGGCTTCAAAATATACTGAAGATATTGTCACCTTTTACAATGGCAATAATCGCGCTTAAATCGGCGTGAGTACCCCCCCCCCCATCCCCCCTTTTTTTGAAATCCTGTGATCCACCCCTGAACATTTTAAGAGTGCCAAAAGTTTCTTTAGAGCTCATAATCAAGATTTTGCAGTTATCTCGAGCTCTCCGTTGTGAAGTAGTTAGAACTTGAGAAAATATTGTTTACGCGGTTGTCGATGTCTTTGTTTGAGCACCTTTTCTTGGAACTGAATTCGAGTGAAGCACCATATACAGTGATCGCTCACAATTTCTCTAATTTCTGCTCCACTACACAACAGACAAATAAAAACCATTTGGTTTATTTTGGTGGAGCAGGCTTGAATCGTTGAATACTACACAATCCTCCTAACGATAACTACAACACAACTTGTGATCACTGTCGGATTAGAAAAACCCAATGGGAAAAATTGAATGTCTGACCTTATATAGCGGTCACATGATTCAATGTAAGTAATTAATGTTAAGTTAATCTGAATGAATGAAAGAGCAGCTTGAGGCAAGACGTGTCTGCGTATTCTCTATAGTAAACGAGTAGGATTTTAGTCGGTATACACGAAAGACCATATTTGGTACAGGGTTGTTAAAAACCCAACCAGTTTGTAGTGCAAGTGAACAAGTAATTTGTTTATTTGATCATTTTTGTAGCTACTGCGCTTGCGCTAGTAGCTATATTGTTATCGGGTGCGCTGTCTGAGTGTCCACTTTTTTCGGGACTGCTTCGGAGTCGCCTTCGGAAACACGAAGGACTTTCGGTCGTCGCGCGAGGTGTTAGATTTCATTGGACTTTATAGGTTTTTCTCAAGATAGAAAAAAAACAAATCGATATTTTAATTGCTTCTTAACTTTGAATCAGGTAGTTCTTATTGTTTTGTCCAAAAAAATCAAATAAGTTTTACCGTTGAGTTCACCGATGTCTCATTGTAAAATACGATCCCTTTCCGTAAAAATATCGACAGAGGACGTTTCGCAACGTCAGATTTCTCCTCGCGTTCTTGCTTCTGTGACTGGTTTGCGGACTAAACAACGAGAAACAACACTCAAAAGTGTTCATGTTTTCAATGCAGTTTGAAAGACACTGCCCTCATATTGCTCATGACATTGCTCAATGCGGTTTGAAAG
>JAOBAT010058555.1:0-26473 GCA_026413305.1 Hydrozoanthus tunicans | reverse complement strand
AGTGAAAACCCTCGACTGCGTCTCGGGTTTTCACTAATCTGCTCTCGAATTTTCCCAAACGTTCGCCTCGGTTTGCACCAGGCTATGAAGGCACGGAGAACATGTTTTATTTCTTAATTGAAACTCAAATACTGTCGCTTCGACAGTTATTATTTTATTTACTTCATAAAGACAAAATAAGGACGAAATTGTTCTGGTGGTTGTTTTCGTAGTCGCAAGAACTCCAAAAGTGAGGTTTTCACGATTAGGGACCTTAAACACGAGGTTCCAGTATAAAAGGGCAGAGCCCAGGGGTTTTACACATTCAGTTGCCAATCATCCGCCGTCGAGTTAACATCAATAAAGGTCCGTGCTCTCTGCCAGCTGTGGCGCGCTTTTTGATTCGCGTTTTATTTGCACCTAGATTAGTTTCGCAATTTCAAAATAAAGCAAACAATCTACAGTTGTATATAGCTCGTTCTTGCTTCTGAGACTTGCCATGACGGTTTTGGTTGATTTTAATTTTATTAGTGTTACAGCTATGAATTTTAATTCCTGAAGCGAAGTTTCACCGAATAATATAACAAAAAAAATGCGGGCCTAGATCGACGTTGTTTGTCTAACTTGGTGTCGCGAAGCACGCGCAAATTTCGAGTTGCTCTGGCGATAAATTTCGTATATCTTAATTCTTATCAACAGCCTTTCACGACGTACGCCTACCAGCAGAACGATATTATGCCAATGACTTCATTTACTATTGAAAAAATGAACCTGTTTCACGATTATGGTGTAAATGACCTCGAATTGTTGAAAGTGGGCTGTTTCTTGTATCAGTGGCCGCCATTACATTTCAAAATTTATTCAAATTTCATGAAAAGGGTCCAAAAAGGGGCGGGCCTAACCACATTTTATACTGGAACCTCGTGTTTAAGCAACGAAGATGGCATAGAAAAAATCACCATTCCTGCTTGCCCTTTTTTATCACGTATAGATAGCTTGCTTCTCCGTTGCCCGATTAACGTTTTATGAATAGAAAAGGATGAGGGTGATTTTTCCTAATGATAAATGAAGACTGATCAAACTTCCTCTAACTCGTTCTCGTAGTCGTAAAAACTTCAAAACTGAGCTTTTTACGTCGTAATTTTCAAGTCGACGACGTGCAGGTGGCCCACACGGTGCATTCCAACGTGCAGCTATTGTATTCGCTATTGTTTTCTGCCTTCGTCGTCGGGGTTGTTGTCTTCGTTGCTTAAGCTCCCTAATAATATGACAGTGTTCTAGCCAGCTTTAAAAAACGACAGGGCGCCCTATATTGCATTTCATCAATATTCATCAATAATTTGCATATCTTTAATAGTTATGAATTGTAATTTGCATATTCTGATATTCATGAAATATTAGTTAATGAATATTCAATATAACAATTTTTCCTCGTTTAGAATTTATTTACAAGTTATTTCAACCATGAGAAAAATGTATTACAGTGACAACAAAGAAAACTTTGTCTCGAGAGTCCATTCAATGAAAAAAAGTTATGCCATCACTTATAAACTAAACGTCATTCAATGTCACTAGTCAGCTCTCTCAGGGGTTGTGCTTAAGAACTTTGTTAGCCTCCTTTCTTTCTCCATGAGCCACTGTTTTGCAGCACTAACAAAGTTAAATCCTTTCCTCAGTGGCCACTCAATAGAAATTCTCATAAGTTGACCCAGAGTTTGTGTCCTCATTCTGTTTCGCAAGTCTGTTTTGGTCTTGTTCATTTCTGAAAATGCACGCTCGCAATCACATGAAAGCGACGGCGCTAAGGTGTCTAGCACGGTGTGGTCCAACGTCCAGTTAATGTAATCATTGTTTTCTGACGTCGTTATGTTATGGCCACTTACTCCCGTTATGTTTTGGAGTTTATGTTGCTTTAACAGTCTTTACAGAACTTTACGCTTGTAAATGAAAGTGTCCACAATCAGAGCTTACCACTTTATTGTGTTTTTCAGTTGTTGCACGTTCTGGCTCCAACTCAAACCAAGGTAACAGAAATTACCAGCGAAACGCGAAGCGTGATAAATAGTAAAGTTTTAACAGAGGCACACGAAAACGAAATTCTGGAGACGCTTGAGGCAACTGAAGGGAGGATGAAGACATTCGTAGAGGATTACATGAGAGAACACAGCAGGTATGAGACAAAAGATGGAGAGAAGGGACTAGAACAGGGAAGCCTTAGCTATACAAGTAATCTTAACAGTCATGATCGGGGATCTTGTCAATTTGGTTGTAGTGTCGTGGACAAATAAACTTAACTTATACTTAACCGAAACTAAACTGCATAACTAATGTCTATAGCAGATGGGTCGTGTTTTTATATAGAGGCTACTAAGTTCGGATGTATCAATGTAAAGCTGACATCTTTACGATAATCAAGGGTATAATTCGGGAGCTGACCTCTCTGCCAGGATCAAAGTCGTCATCGGGGAGATGGTGTTTATACCAAAGTCAGGTGTGCCAGTCTGGAGCTGGCAACTCTAACATGATCGGTGTATTAATAGAGAACACGCGACTCCATTAGGATCAGGTGTGCCATTAGGAAGCTGGCGTCAAAACCAGAATGAGGTGTTCACGTCGGGAGCTGGCATCTCTACCAGGATCTGGTGTATCAGTAGAGAGCTCTCAAGCCTGCCAAGATCAGTTGTGCTATTCAGGAGATGTTTTCTAAACCAGAATTAAGTGTGTCAGTTTGGAGCTGGCACCTCTACCTGGATCAAGTGTATCAGTAGAGAACTATGTTACAAAGATCAGGTGTTGCATTCATCTGTGTCCAGAGAGCATGAGTCTTTGCCAGGATCAGGTGTGCCATTCGGGATATGGCTTCTGTACCAGAATCAGGCGTTACATTCGAGAGCTGGCGTCTCTACAAGAATCGGGCGTGTCACAAGACTCTAATCAGAATTAATTGGTTTGAAGCAGATGACTCTATCAATACAAGACATTTTGAAAGCCGAAATTTCTACCAGTATGTGGTAAACTATAATAGTTTCTTTACCTTAAATAGATTAACATCAACTACCTTCCCCCTGTCACCAGATTTTTCTGTATTCGTTTAAGATCTTCTGCAGAACATCTTCGAACCTTAAAAATGAAGTTAGTCGACGTCGAGGAAGAAATTACGAATGTCACCTTAAAAGTCGGGCAACCAGGATCCATCGAGGTAAATCATAACCCTGATAAATGAATATATAAATAATATGCTTTTGCGCCCATTTTGGTAACGTTTTTAGGAATGAATGGATGTTTTCTAGTCCTTACCATATACTGTAACCATTTCCTTTTTGAACGTGTCAGAATCAAAGCTGTTCCGGAAACTAACTTTTTTGGACTTTAGCCTAAAATATGTTGCTTTCTTTTGTTAGCCTCTGTTCCAAAATGTGGCTCAAGAAGGTTTTATGAGACACTGAGAAATGAGGACAACAAAGCGACGACGACGGCTCACAGTAAACCTACTTCTTGCTTGTTTTTTTTAACCACCTATGGCTTAAGTTTGCTTTCTCCTTTGTCCGAATAACGCTTTGTGAAGAAAAAATGTAATGAAGATTAACAAAGTTTTCTGTAGGTCGTTCTCGTAATCGTAAAAACTTCGAACCTGAGCTTTTCAAGTTGTAAATTTCAAGACGAAGGTGCATTCCAACGTGCAGCTATCAGCATCAGCTTTGCCGTCCTCGTATCTTAATACCCTTAGTTTCTACACAAAAAATTAAATTAGTATCCTTTACTCATCCAGGCAGATCTTGATAGTGTACAGCAGAAGGTTGCGGAGGTTGTACAGGAAGGTCGAGATATGATGAAAAAGAAGTACTTCGTTGAGCCTGATGAAGAAGAGGTGAAAAAGAGACTGGAAGACGTGCAGGGAAAGTTTCAGCAGTTGATGCAGCTGTACGAGAAGGAACGTCTCAAGTTAGTGCTTTGATTGCCTTCTTGCTCGTCGCTATCACCATTAGTCTTCCTCGCAGCCGTTCGACAGTCGGACCATTAACAGTAACAGGGGTCCCGCGGGGCATTAAAATTCATTAAAAGTCATTGTGTGTGTCGTTGAAAATTTAAGGCCTTAAAAAGGTCCTAAATTTGGTGACATTGATCCCTGAGGTCTTAAAAGGCATTAAATTTGAAAAAGAAGTGAAAAGAGTTGTTCAATAGCAGTCATTTTTCTATATATTCTTGGAATATTCACTGAGTTTTGTGCTACTCAGTCGGATGAACAATGCGTCTTGTCTCTTTATTCTTTTCTACTGAGCGTGCAAGTCAGTGGAAAAAGCATGGGTACGATTTTCAAGCTTCGTGACTTCGTTGGATTGGTCTTAAATTTTGCCGATTTTTGGCATTAAAAAGTCTTAAATTTAAGAGGTCCTGAGCTGCAGGAACCCTGAGTAACAAATTTTAGATTTTATTTCAATTGAACTTTCAGTTCTCAGTTCCACAGCGTTCACAAGAGATTTTGAGATAGAACTTGAGAGAGCAACGAGTCTTCAAACTACCCGTTCCAATTACAGGGTTTAATCTCTAGTCACGATATACTTTCGCTCTCGAGCAACTTTTAACATATATTACGAAAACTTTATTCCTAAGATTTAGAAATATAAGGAGACATAAATAGTGTGTTCATTTTAATTCTTCGAATGCTTCAAACTTATTTAGGTTGTCTTCGGAACAGCTTATGGCTTTGATGAAGAAAATGGACGGTTTGGATTCCATGTTGGCAGAAGCAGAGCTGAAGGTAACTGACAAAGATTTCGAACAAGAAAAGGTAGTTTGCACCTGTGAACTAGAAATTGATCTTTTAAATTAGAAAACAAAGGACAGATCAGTTTCTATACTATAAGTATATATATCTATAAGTATCTATAAGTGTTGTAATGCCTGAAAAATACTGACAGGAAGTTCGGTGAAGGCAGATATTAACTTGTCGACTTGGCCCACAACATATTAATGCCAAGAAGTACAAAACGACAAAGGTCAATATTTACTTGTGGTTTTGGCCCTTAACGTTTGCATCGTTTAGATTAGAAAACAAAGAAAAATACTAAAATGAAGTTCGGCAAATATTGGCCCACAACATATTAGTGCCAAGAAGTACAAAACGAATAAGGTGAATATTGTGGCTTTGGCCCTCAACGTTTGCATCGTTTAGATTAGAAAACAAAGGGCAGATCATGTTCTATATTTAGGAATTAAAGATCTATGAATGTTGTAGTGCCTGAAAAATACTAACATGAAGTTCGGCAAATATTGGCCCACAATATATTAATGCCAAGAAGTACAAAACGGTAAAGGTGAATATTTACTTGTGGTTTTGGCCCTCAACATTTGCATCGTTTTAGATTATAAAACAAATGACAGATTATATTCTATATTTAGGAATTAAAGATCTATAAATGTTGTTGTGCTTGAAAAATACTAACAAGAAGTTCGGCATGATCTATAAATGTTATAGCGCTTGAAAAATACTAACAAGAAGTTCGGCAAATATTGGTCCTCGACATATTCATGTCAAGAAGTACAAAACGACAAAGGTGAATATTTACTTGTGGTTTGGCCCTCAAAGCTTGCATCGTTTAAATTAGAAAACAAAGGACAAATCATAATCTATATGATCTGTAAATGTTGTAGTGCCTGAAAAATACTTAAAAATGATACAAAGTATTTTAAGGCTTATTTATAGAATTTGTAATAGCTGGGAAAAAACTTTTTTTGAAACGGTCTGTGTGGCATTTAAAAACAGAAAATCATTATTGTTGTGCATATGCCGGTTTGTTGCCTTAGCTCTGGTCTTGGGGATGGGCTCAGCCAGCTTTCTGTTCCCGTTTTACATTTTTTTGAAGGCTTTTTTACACAGCTGTCGACGGTTTCCGTCCATACGGGGGCAATTGGATTTAGCGAGAGCTTCTCTATAGCTTAGATGAGGGTACAGAACGAAAAAGGCATATGTTCACTTGTGTCATTCAGGCCCATGAAGCATGCGGGAAATTATCCATTCTAGTTTAATCTTTAAACTTTGATTTACGTCGTTGTTAGTTAAGTAATGATCCGTGTAAGAATGAGATAGGTGAACGGCAATGGAATGCAGAAAGGTGCTAATTGGGGTTTTATTAAGCTGTTGATCTGATTGGCTAAACTTCAAAAATGGACAATATCTTGATAAGTAAGCTGGTGTATTTCTTTCCAGTCTGCTTATTTGTTCCTTTCTAATTGAAACATTTCTGTTTTTAAATTTAAGAAAAATCCTACGTGGGGAACATTAAAAATAAAAAGGTTTTTACCCTTTTGTTTTGGAGTTCTATCATTGGCTCAAATATTATAGCACAAAAAAAAGATTGCTTTAAAATAGAATTTAAATGCTTTTTACTTTAAACTGTGTTGTATAATGGTTGATGTGTTCTCAGTGTGAACATTTAAACATTCTGGTGTGGGGAGAGCGAAATGGCGCAGAACAATGGGAGGTTCTTTCTTTCTTACACGGACCATTATTTAATATAATATTGCTTAACAGCATTGGTACAAAAACAGTTACTCGTTAATGTTATTCACACTAGTGTTGGTAATTGTCTTGTCCGTTTTATTAATTTCGCAATTGTATCTTGAGAGATCATTTGTGGCTAATTAACAATTATTCTTAGGATTCCGATGTCGACTGGGAAACTGCTTCTTCAGCAGCGGAAGAAATTCTAGAAGAAAGCAAAGTTTTGATCGATGATAAATGTTTTGTCCAAAAAGACGAGGACAAGGCTCGAGAGAGAATCTCGAGCTCAGAAACACGACTTGGTGAATTCATGGCCTTGTGCAATAAGGAACGCGAAAGGTAACTGATAATTTTGTAAGACAAGCGCAAATACCAAACTATGATCCTGATTACTACTAAAGCGTAGGGCTGGATCTGCTGCAGTAAGTGTATACAAGAAGTATTTTGGCAGACTTCATTGTTTACATAACAAAAACATAAATCCAACTTCCACTTTCAAATAGAATAAGTTGAAAGTTCGATAGAGCGTTGCGCAGTTACTAACCAGTCAAAGTTTAAGCTTAATACATTGGATACTTTGGGAATAAGACTTTTTAAACTTCAAAGTTTACAGTAATTGTATGAAGTTGAGTCAACTCTTGCCAACCAGCCATACAATCTTTGTAGTCTGACAACTATAGAAGCCTCGTTTCTCTCAAAGTACTCTGTGTATCGAGTTAAAATTTTAATGATTATTTACTTTGTGATTCTCTATCGAATTTTGGACTTTGTCTTGATGTTGAAGTTTGATTTATGTTAGTCAAATATAAACAAGGACGTCATACTGAGTCCGCCTATAGCCAGATGATGCGTGAAGTTGCAGGCCGGTTGTGTCTACAATTGTCTTTTTGTTCAAACTAAAACGCCATAAAGATATTCTTGGAAACCCTAAAATATTTGAAGAAACTTAGGTAAATTATCCGTATCACTATATTTCGTCATCCAAGGAGAATAAATTATAGGGCTTCTCTTTCCTGAATTACTTTAAACTCCTAGTTTATCGTTCTTGTGATGATTTTGTTATAGTTTCAGAAATATCCACGTTTCCTGGATATCACGGAAGGAATTTGGAAGGTTTTTAGGAGAAAGGCCATGGGGCTGGGGGTTTAGATAACCTACGGTCAAGCAATAGAAATACCGGACGATCATAGGGCGAAGGGTTTTCTAACTATCTTTCCGTAGTGTTAATATAATTTTTTTTTAAATTTTTCTTTTACTCTGCAGGCGCTCCAAAGAACTAATGGAGACATTACAGAAGGCCTTGTCTGATGCCGACACATCCCTTTCTGCTCTGGAAACAAAAGCCAACTCAAAAACTAAGGAAGTAAAGAAGGTACCGCTAACACTAGGCTGAAGTTTATTGTTAAGCTGCAAGAAGCTGAGCAATCAGGCGTGGAATCGAGATTAGGGATGAAATCGTGCTAACACTTTCCACGAAACATGTTTAAATTCAAGTTTCTTTATGACTTTTCGATGTGTGTCGAAGCTGCTGTTTCTTTTTTGTCATGGCGAAATTCGTTATCACGTTTGTTTAATATATTTATTGCTCGGGCGTTATAATTTATTGCTATGTCTTGTAAAAAGCAGCCTTCATCCTTTCTCAAGTTTTATTGACCGTGGAAGTGCGGGTTACCTTTTTTTCGATTTTCTGATGATATGAAACCTTTCAACTTTTAGGCGTTCTTTTCAACCATTTTTTTTTTCTTTAAATATGTTTTACTAGTATGAGAGATTGCAACAAGGGTTGTTTGAAATTAATTACAGGAGTTTATGGAAGATTTCGAGCCGGTACGAAGTGACACAAATGCTGTGTTGGAGGAAGGGCGCGACGTAATTAGCACAAGACGTCTGGACCCGGTTCATGCCAAATATATCGAGGAGAGGCTAAACAGAACCGATCATCGTTTGGGAATTCTGTTGGAAATTTTCACAAAAGAACAAGAAAGGTGTGGAAAGCCTTGCTGCGTTTCTTCAAACAAACCATTTATTTCCCAAAAGATCTAGAAATTAAAACTGAACTGAACTGACCTACTAAAGAATTTGAAAAAAAATGATGGCAGTATAGTCGTAGTTTAAGTGATACATTGTTGTTGTTCAGAAACATTGACGCATTCATAACAATGACTGAAATCTTGACTCGTTGACGACAGTGACTGAATCCTTGACTCATAAACAACACTCAAAGGCAGGGTTAACTTAAGCCCTAGGTTATGCCAAAATTCAAGCATTAATTTCTTCTTTAAGGATAAATTTTCGGTTCTTATGAAATTATGCGTGACCTTGTCCATTCCAAAATTATAGCTCAAACTGGTCTCTGACACTCTATAACAACAACGAAGGTTAAAATTTTAACCTTGGGTTAGTGCTGATTGACTTTTGAACGATTAGCCCTGAATAACAGACATTAGAGAGCTTAAGCACGAAACGTCCGTGTTGCCACGAAGGCCAACCGGAAATCAATTTTCAGTGGTTGACGCGTACTTGTACACGTCATGCGGCTGTGTGATCGTCACGGAGGCAGCAAAGGCACTTTTCACCTCCGTGACGATCATCACGGCCGCATGACGTGTGCTAACACTGAGATTTGATTTCCGGGTTGGCCTCAGTGGCAACACGGAAGTCTCATGCTTAAGCTCTCTAATGAGCGGGTTGAAGGATGTGTCTCCTTACAGTTTAAAGTTGAAACATAAGTCATGAACAGAAAATTTTCTTGGGTTGTTGCTTTCTGTTGTTGATAAAAAAAATGTTGTTAGGACTTCAGCAGAATACGGAGGTGCTTATAACAAAAAGCTTGATGACGTTCAGAAGTCGATTTTGGACTTAGACAAGAAACTCCACGATTCCAGTGAACAGAAGGTAAAATAATGAAGACTGTTTTCGGGGCAGGGGAAGAAGAGCCTTACAAAGCGAAGCGTGTTTCGAAAAAAATACAAAGAAATCGGCCGCACCTTGTACCGCACCTCAGGTGGTTATAAGTCATCTTCACCCCCATCACTCATTTCTATAACAATTTTTTAAATAGATTTACTTCTGGCGTCAACATCAATGAACTCGAACTATAGTTTCCCCACAATATGCTCAGTGAACTCCATCCTCATTTCGTCCCTTAAGGTTATCAATCTCTACCTATTCTCACCTTATCTTAACTTACCTCACCTCACCTCACCTCGCTCCACCTCCCTTACGTTACTGCATCTTACCTTAATTCACCTTACTTTACTTCACGTTTTCTTTCTTTACCTTACCTCGCCTTACCGCCGTCTGGTTAATAGCCCAGTTGGTAAGGCGCCAATCTGGCGTGCGTGAGGCACGGATTCAATTCCAGGTGCCGATCACTCGGGGTCTTAAAATGAGAGGAGGAGAAGGTGCTACCTTTGCTTTAATATCTGCAAAGGATTAGACCTTCCTGTCTTCTTGGATAAGACATTAAATCGTAGGCGCAGGGTGGTAGACTTCGAAGGGGGACCTCGAGTCTTATTGCCTGTTCTTCTTTGACTCCTCGTGTCAAAATGTCAAACAAAACAAAACCTGTGCTTACCTATCCCGACCATACCGTACTACACTTTCTCCAATTAACCTCATCTAACCTCATCTTACCTTAATTCACCTCATTTACTTTACCTTAATGTAACACCTCCACCACCAGTAGATGCTTCCTTTGCCCTTGCATCTACAGACGGTTGGACCTTCGCATCTACTCGGATAAGGACGTTAAACCGTTGGCACCGGGGGTGCAGACCTCGAAGGGGGACCTCAAGTCATATTGCCTGTTCTTCTATGACGTGTCAAATATCAAACAAAACAAAACTATGCTTACCTACCCCTGCCTTGCTGTACTACACCTTCTCCAACTTACCTCATCTCCCCTCACCATACCTTAACTCTCCTCATTTACCTTATACCTTACTGTAACACCTCCATTCACCTCACCTAAGCTTTCTTTACGTCACCTTGGCCCAATTGTTAAAAGGCGATAAGCCCTAATCCAGGGTTAATTACATGACAACCAAATGGTTTTGTTAAGAGTTAATCCTTGTTTAAAGTTAATCAGCTTTCAAACAACCTACCCCTGATCTCACTTGACTGTACCTTACCTCACCTTATCCACTTAGTCGAAATAATTTCTGTCAGTAAGGCTCTTGTTTACCAACCAGTTATAGAAAATGTATACTGTGTTCTGCTACGGTTTCAGGACTTTGACGTAATACTAAGTTCTGTGCTATTGAACGCTGACGACGTGTTAGATGAAGGACAGGATCTGATCGACCGTATGTGCTTCACCAAATCTGAAGAGGAAAAAATTCAGGGAAGAATGGATGATATTGTAAAGCAACTTGAGGAGTTATCTACTAAACGAAAATCATGGCTGGAAAGGTATAAAAGACGCAGTCAGGTTCTAGTATTCAGTATTCATTTATTTGCCATTGGTCTACATTGTGATAGTCAATATAATCTATTTGCTTAAGCTTATATAGCGAGGATGCCTGATAGGAAGCCTATGGCTTATTTGCAAGAAAGCAGACACCCTCAGACTAGTTCCGTTACATTCTAGAATAGATGAAAAGATGATTTACACAAAGGAGCTCTTCTTGAATTATTGATCGGATAGAGCTTTTAAGTCTTAGTTATACAAGGAAATAAAGTACAATTTCAATTTCTTTCTTCAAGTTCTAGCCAGCTTGTAAAAAATAAAAAGTGCTCTATCTTAAAACATATAACACAACAACAGCTGTTCTTGGAATCTGCACTCAAATTTGGCAGTTTATACAAAAAAGCAGTATGGCAAGTGTTGAAATCACTGGCTGATTATTTTGGCTCAGAATTACAATGAGTGATCGTTCAATTGCTCAAGAACTTTTAACAACAAGTTTCCTTGTGACAACAAGGTTAAGGCTCTGAAGACGACAGGGCGTTGGATGAAATGACAGGGCTCCAAGAAAAACTACAGAGTGCTTCGCCCGTTCGTTTTGGGCTAGCTAGAATACTGAACGCGTATTTAAATGTGCGATTCTTAAGTCTTGCTAGTTTGCACACGTGCACGACGGCACCCGTTATCAACATCGAGTGTTTATGTTTTAGGTTCAGATTGCTTCCTTCTAACACTACAAGCTTTTTGCTTTTTAAGGTGATTTGTAACTTTAAGCCTGATAAATTAAGTTTTCTCTGATCTTTGCTATTGGGTCCCATACTCAGGCATTCTCCTTGCCCTAAAATGCCCTACTATTTTAACTTTTTTCGATTGCTCCCTAAAAAGCCCTATTTTTCGTCTCTTTTGTTGTTGCTGAGTGCAACTAGTCCTATTGGAAGTGCTTGACATGGAACTTGCAAATGAGACTTCTTTGTGGACTAACGGTGCCAGTGGCAGTAGATCTCTGAATTAAATTCCATGTCAAGCATTTTCACGAAGGGAATTGCAGTCTCTTTCCAATCTTGTGAGTATATTTTTTTGTGAGCACCTTTGGTAAAAGAAGGTAAGTAGAATTGTATTTTTTGTTTCGAAAAAGCCCTAAAATAGCCCTTCATTTTTGGACATTTACCCCTAAAATTCCCTATTTTTCTGAGAAAATTTCCCTATTTTTGTCCCTACGTTTTGGCGTACGCCAGCCAGAATGCCCGCATACTTGAAATATCTTTCTGATTTGATTTAAAATGTTCTGGGTGTTCTTTTAAAAGTAAGGAGTTTAAGTTATGAACACGGCAACGTTGGCGACGATGGCTTACAAAAAAAAACACTTCTTGCTCGACCTTTTCGATCACGTATGGCTAGCTAGCTTTCTCTTTTGTTCAGTTAAGCTTTGTGAAAAGAAAAAGTTTTAAGTAATTTTTTCCGAGGTATAGCAATATTATATTTAACAATTATTCCATTCGTGCTCGTTGGATATGAGATGGTAAATAGCCGACAAGGCGCGTAGTACTGAGTTGGCTATAAATCATCTCATATCCAACAAGCGCGAATGGAAGAATTGTTTTATTAAATTTAATTAGTTTTCTAAACTCTTCCATACTTAAAAATAATAGCTAAATTTTATTCAGAACCTATGTTTTGGCTTTGCAAACACAACAGTCAGTTTCCATATTTGGTGAACTCCGAATATGAGCTGATAACCGAGATTGAATGAACCAATCAGAACGCGCGAATCGCATTACTCGAGATTGAAAACTTAATAAATGTACATAGTTGTAGTCACCAGAAGAGGCCGAGACGCCGAAACGTGACAACAAGACAAACAGACGACTACAGAAAGAAAAGCAAGACAAGAACACGGAAGAGTGCAAAAGAAAAGACTACAACTATGTACATAAAGAACTCCACCTTCGCCCAAGACAGAATTTCAAGACAATATTATTTAAAATGTCTGTAGGTCGTTCTCGTAGTTGGTGTTGCCGTACTCGTAGCTGAAACTCCTAAATGTCGACAACGGGTTCAATACAACAACAACAGTTTATTTAGCACTTAAAATTACAATGGAATCGGTTAACATAAGAAAATAAGGTAACAGATTTTTAAGTGCAATGCCACCCGTGATAACGATAGGGGCTAAACGAGACGGGTGGCCTTTAAGGGAAAAAACACTTAATGTTTCGGATCAGTAAGAAAGGTTGAATGCTACAACTAAAACAAACTAATACAATAACAATTACATCTACTAGACAAAGCTGAGCCAAGTAGAAGTAGACAGAAAATTATTAATTTGCCTTCTGAAGCATGCAAGTACTTGTTAGCTGATTGCTGGCCCAGATAGGTATAAAGTTAATGTTCAACAGTCAAAAATTGAAAATCATATTAGTAGTTGGCAATGATTTTTTTTTTTTAGCTTCTGCTTAAAAGAAACAGTACTTAAAGACTTCAGGGACTCTTCAATGATTGCGTCTTGTTCTCATGCTTCTGCTAGTATCTTGTTTTTGGACTTACGGTGTCATATGGATTTCCTTTCCTCTTTTTCATTGCATACTCAGATCATCAGCAGAGCTAATGGAAAAGCTGAAGAAGAAAATTGATGACGTCAATTCCCTTACGACCGAGATGGAGAGGAACGCACAATCCAGTGACAGGAATAAGATAAAGGTAAAGAAGACATATAAGAGAATCCTTGTTAATCGCCACTCAAATTATTAATACTTGTTGCTACTATATTCATTGAGCAAAGGTCAGAAGCAAAAATGTTTATATAACGACTATTAATTTGGAGTCGGTTTAAAGAGGCCAAGGGGTTAGTGTGTTCGACTTGTAATCCTATGGTCGCGAGTTCGAGCCCCGGTCAGACCACTGCGTTGTGTTCTTGAGCAGGACACTTTACCCGAAGTGTTCTAGTCAACTCAGATGTATAAATTAGTGCCAGTTCTGCTGGGGGTAACCTACGATAGATTAGTGTCGTGTCCAGGGCATCCGCTTAACACTATAGGGACCGGAGATAAGCGCCGACCCTATGAGCCGCTTAGGCTCGAGAAAGGATTTAGCTTAGCTTAAAAGGAATCCTACACTGTACAACTTTGTTGGTCAAACATAATTATTTTCCACATCAGCAACTCAAATTTAATAATCCTGTGTATAAATCTAAAACAATAAATTAAGTTTGATAATTTCCATAGTTTGAATTTCCGCACTCCGCTATTTTGAAATGTGACGTGTTTTGGTGGCACTGCCAGTCTCTACTCTCGATGAATGTGACAGCAATGAACGAAAGGGGGGTCTGGCACTAAAACAATAACACGTCACATTTTAAAATGGCGGCGCGCGGAAATTCAACCTCGAAAATGTTTGCCTTAATCTCCATCAGCATAATTCCTCCAACTCTTTTACTGACCCACTTTTCTTCTCATTTACTGCTAGCTCTTGATCCCTCAGATCTATTAACTTAAGTTCCACTACTGTAAAGAAATCACGGACTGTACTCTTCGGACAACCAGTCAATCGGAATGCATTTGCCATACGTAGAGAGAAGCTCTTTTTTCGTAGTATAAAGCTCATTTATACCTTTTTCATAACTTTGCGGTTCCCAGAGTACCATTGAGAACTGGCCTAGCAATTTTTAAACTAGTTCTTCTCGTATTTCCAGGAGTTCAGAGACTGGATGGCTTCGTTAGAAGCAAAAGCTAAATTAGTGATGAAAGAGGGAAGGCATGCAGTAAACAGTAAATGTCTTACGAAGCCTGATGCTTGCTACATTGACGAACGAGTGGTAGATACTGAAGAACGCATAGAAAATTTGCTTAATCTTCACAAAAAGGAACTCAAAAGGTGTGCTAACGGACTTCTTTTTTTCCTTTATTTCCGATCTTTGTTTTCATCCATCTATCCATTGATCCACCTATCCTTCCTTTAATCCATCCAACCATTAATTGATACAACCATCCACCAATCGATTCCAGTTGTCTATCCATCAATCCGTTTATTTATCTATCCATCTATCAATCCATTCCTCCACCCATCTTTCCTTCCATCCATTAATCGATCCATCAATCCAATCATTAATCCATCCATCCATCTATTCAATTCATCCATCCAACCACCTGCATCCGCTTGCAAACCCACGTTTTTTCGAACAGTGGCTACACCGTTGTCTTTTTGTCAAGTAAAAACTTTTTTTCCTAGTTGATCCTTTTTTAAAAAGGGATCAAAAAAATTACTTCCATTCGCATTATTATTTGCCACATATTTACTTCATTTGAATGTTTATTTCAGTATGATTAATCCTCGAAATATTTGATCAACTTTACGTTTTAGGTATTCTTCAAGTCTAATGAAAGATTTGGACAAAAGACTAAGTCAAATCGAATCGCTTATAGTTGATTTGGAGACTAAGATGGATGACTCTAGTTCCGAACAAGTAAGGAGTAATACAAGGCTATGTTTAAGTACTTACTTACGCCCTTAGCCCCATGCAGTAATTTTGTCTCTTCGAATTTATAATTCTTCGACTACTACCAACGAAAGGAAGTGATTATATACTTAAGCGCTTAGATATATAGCAGAACAAAGTCCTAGTGTTGCAATCAGTAATTAAAAGTGCTCAGCAGGAATTAAGCCGCCGAAAAATGGTGTAGTAACAAAGCTGTTCGCGAAGACATTGAATGTGCATTATCGAATATCGAATGTGTTAGGTAATTTGTACTTTGTCACTGTTCTTTTGTCTGTAAGATTAATGCGTTCTTGATAGCGTCCTCTCACTTACCTGCCTTGACTAACTTGGCTATTTGTAGGCAGTACTTGTTCGTAGTTAAAATGCTGTAAAGAAATAAACAAACTGAAACTGAATGAAAACCCATGCAAATATGTAACAAGAGTTTCTAAAGAGCAAGAGGAATGAAAAGCAGGCGTAAGGAAGAGACTAGTGACGAGGAAGGGTAGGAGGGCTGCATTCTCCAACCTACCTCACACAGTCCCTTCTCTTTTTCTCTGTTTTCTATTTTACCTTTTCCTGCGTTTTAAGAAGTATTTGTTTATTAGCTTGTCAAATGGTACGTTAGACACCTAGAAACCTGCGAAGGGATATTTTTCGAATCTGGATTAAAATGTTTTTACTAAGTTCTACGCTAGTCACTTGGATTTTGGCGCGACTAGACAAACTGTTTAGTTGGTTCTTAATATGTTTAATACAAAATTTTTCTTCTACTTAAAGATAAAGCTAGAAGAAGAGCTGCAGTCTGTGCAGCAAGAGGCAGATGATGTTCTAGATGAAACGCAGGATCTGATAGATAATAAGAGGTTTGTCCAGCCAGACGAAGAAATCCTACAAGACAGAGCTGGGAGTATTGAAAGGCGACTGGAAAACCTGGAAAAAAAGATGAAAGCATTCAGTGAAAGGTAGTGTAGTGCTGATAGTTAAAGTCCCCATCAAGCGTAATTTTTTACTTTTTGGATTAAAACTTTTGTCATCTGTGAACTCAAAATTCGAATAACCAAAGAAAACTTCCACGTCTAAGTAGGCTTTTTAATCAAATAAAGATTACAATGTAAGTTTTGACCGAGCCGGCCGGGGACTTGTAACCTGCGACCTAGCAACAGTGAGTGATGTTGTTTTTGTTTAAAAAATTTCATTTCTCTTAAAAGATATCAAGTTTTTTATCTTCGAACAATTCCAAGGGAATAATTCATTGATTAAAGTTATTACAATGTTTCGTGCTGCGTCATCATTGCACGCTTCAAGTCTAAAAAATGTAACTACTTTTCATCTGGACCTACAAAAATTAAGCTTGATAGAGACTTTACAATTAGACTATGAGGTGGAGACTTCTATTAGTCAATACTCCACGAGGCGCGATTCGACGAGTTGACTATTACGCTCATAGAAAACGACGAGTTGGTTTAGTAGAAACCAACCAGTCTTCAACTTTCGAATTTAAAACGATTAAAACGAGTGTAAACGAATTCTCCATTGTTTTTTTTAATATGGGGGAGTAAGGATGGCCGAGTGGTTAGCGCTCTTGCCCCCCACCACTGTGGACCCGGGATCGAGTCCTGGGTTCTGCATGTGGGCTGACACTTGTCAATCTCAATCTGACTCCGAGGGTTTTTCTCCAGTGGCTCTCCGGTTTTCCTCCCTCAACAAAATCGACACCCAGCTTATTCTATGTGGCAGTGGAGCTGTGCTCCGAGGTCATGCATGAGCCGTATATCGGCAGCAATATGCGCCTTAACATGTTTTGGTCCGACCTCATTGGGCTGCGTCCTTCGCAATTCAGTCCTTGACTGCAAGTAAGGGCGATTAGCTGGCTAGATATTATTATTATTATTAATAACACTTTCGCTACTCAATAAAACAACGAAACTGGGTTATATAGCAGTATCAAGGACAGAAGGAGACGAAAAGGCTGTTGCGAACAGAGACAATGAAAGGACATCACCGGAACATATAAAAACACGATTTCTAACATTATTGTTTGAAATTTTTGAAGTGGTTTACTATCAATCAGAGTTTAAACATATTCTTAGAAATTTTAGTTTTATTTGCACGTCGCTACAACTAGCTTTAGGCAGTTTTTTTTATCATTATTATAATCCAGAAGATTGATGCAGAGTCCTAAATATTTAAGTTTTAAGAAAATTCAAAATTTAAAATTCTGAAATGTTTTGTTATTATTCAGAGTTTAACATATTCTTAGTAATTTTAACTTTATTTACATGTCGCTATAAACAGTTCTGAGCAGTTTATTATTATTAAAATAATCTTGAACATTGACGAAAGCTCTCTTTGTAAAAGATATGTTTGAAAAAAATTTTAAAAAACTTTTATTTTTGAGAGGCACGATCCATGTTTTATTATGAAATGTGACGTGTTTTTCTCACTTACGTTTCCTTAGGTCAGCTGCAGAAACCAAGATTTTGGACGATTTCAATGAAAAGCTCAACGAGGTTGAAACAGCATTGAAAGTACTTGAAGATAAATCAAAGTCACCCACGAAAAGCAAACAAAAGGTGTGTACTATACGTTTGAGCTTCTTTGGTATATGCCAAACCTAGATCGGAAAAATTCCTCAAAGTGTTCCAGATCAAACAAATCAATTTATGAAGTTAAAACGAGAGTTGTTGAGAAGCTATGTTAAATGAGTGTTTGTTGCCGCGGTTTAACATACATTTCTGACCTTTTGAAATTTCGAATTAAATATTTGTTCGTTTGTTCAGTTGTACCAGGGGGAGATTTTTTGTACTAGTTTTTTAGGCAAAAGAAGTAGTGAATTACATGTTTATTACCTGCAATACGCATTGTAGAATTACATTCTCTACTCTTTGAAGCAAAAGATTCCTAACTTCAAGTCTCACTCTTCGTTTTTGATTTCAAGTTACAAGAAAAATAGTATTATGATTTATCGGCGGATTTCAACTGGCATAATGCTTTCAATCTTACCCTTTTAAAACACTTGCACCTTGGAGGTTGAAAACAAAGCAAAAACGGTTTCAAACTGTCTGTCAAAACAGCAATTGCTCACTAATGTCAAAAATTAAAGTCCTATTGGAAACTAGCGGAATACTCCATGCAAGTGAAATCGAGAGTTTTAATTTTGAAGAGTAAAGTCTGAATACTTCAGGGGAAATGGAAAGAGTTAGGAATGAACAATGTTTCAAACATCGTGGTTAAAACAACAAAATTATTTAATCCAAGGGATAACGAAGTTATACTATGTGGTATGGCGAGATACAGATTAGTTTAGGTAAGAGTAGTTCGGTTCTTCCTGCATTTTTTTAGCTCTCTCTGTTTTTTACGTTTAATTGTTTTGTGTTATCGTCAATCTCTTGCAGGAGTTCATTAGCGAGTTCGACCCAGTCGCAGATAAAACAAACGCCATTTTGAAGGAAGTGAAAGATGCAGTTTCTACGCGGCATTTCACCGAACCACACACCAAGTACCTCGAGGAGAGACTGGGTACTATTGAAGTCCAGTTGAAATTTCTGATCAGTGTGAAAAAGGAACGGTAAGTCCTAGCGCTTAGACAGAAGGAACCTTGTCTCGTAACACTACCCGATTTTGATTCTATTGAAAATATGAGAACGTTAGCAGTTTAAAGGGCCAGTTTTGGATGCCACAACGAAGCACTGAATTATGAATTTGTGCACATCAGACGTTTAGGGTTTACTATTTTGAAGGATAAGCAAATTACGGCTTTGTGTCCCACTTTACCTAAACTACTCTTCTTTAAAAGCTATAGAATTTCGCTTTTTGCCACTATACAACTAATTTTATTTTGTTTTGTGTTGACTTTTTGCTTTTACAATCTTTAAGGGCACTTGGTTTTATCTTTCCTAATTTTCCTAGACATAGCCATATTTCCACCACGTTAGAAGAACTAGGTAAGAAACCGTAGAATAGTGTCCCAAGCAACTCTATTTTACAAGATCTAACAGGACCTCGCTGTATATGTTTTCTTGATTTATGTACTCTAACTCAACCCTGTAGATCACCCAGTCGCTCCCCTTATTGGTTAGTTAAAGTATTCCTTCAACCCCTGGCCAGCAGTTTCATGGCATCACGTTACCCTAACCAGAAACCACCAAATATGTCGACCTTACACACTATGTCATGGCATCACATTACCAACCTGCAAACCACCAAACATATCGACCTTACAAACTATGTCGTCTCATCATTTAAGTGGCAGTCAAATTAGCCTTCATTCTACCTTCAATCAATTTTGGTCAAAACGTTACGTACACTTGAAAACAATGTTGTAGAATGGGAAAGAATTGTTCTTTTTGTCACAAGCTTCTTTTTCTCAAAAGAAAAAACCTTTTGAGTCCCTAACAGGAATCGAACCAATGACCCTCTGATTACCGGTCAGATGCTCTACCCACTGAGCTACAGAGACTCACATGGGGAGCCGAGTCACTGATGGGAATCGAACCTGCAACCCTGTGGTTACCGGTCAGATGCTCTACCCACCGAGCTACAGGAACTCACATGGGGAACAGATCACTTAAATAGTTCTGTAGATGGACCGGTATTCAGAGAGTCATTATTAATTTCTTTTTCATTCTCTTTTTCAGATTCTCCGAACACAAACTCGAGCAATTGGTAGAAAGGCTCGATGGAGTTGATGCTGAGCTTGGAAACCTGGAAGCTGTACTTCATTTGCCTGATCAAGAAAAGGTGTGAAAAAAAATTGAAGAGAAAAATGAAACATTGTGTTTATCATTATCATTGTGAATAAGGGCTAATTTTGAAAGGATGGAACAACTTTGAAGTTTTATTATTTCTCTTTGTAGGGAGATTTGGGCAGACTTAATATTTTGGTTGAAAGCGTTCCTGTTATACTTGCTGAGGGGCGAAAACTTATCGATGAGAAACTTTTCACCCCTTCCCATGAAGATGTTGCAACAGAGCGACTGAACCAAACAGAAAAACGCCTACAAGGTGTATTGGATCTTTTTGAGCGAAAACAAGAAAGGTAAGGGCAGTTTGTTTCCTAGTTTCCCGAAGGATACAAAGTTACAAAAGGGAAACAATTTGAAAATTCCTGACTCAAGTTTAAAAAAAAACGGTTGAGACTTGTTGCTTGTCCATTTGCACACCTTTGAAGTGTTTTTGAATTTCTTTTCCCGAGGGCGATATCTTTTGTAAAAAGAACATTCTTCCTGCTTTACAACTTCGTTTACCCAATTCAGATCAGATGACGGATGACCATAAAAAAAATTTGACTAAAATATACAAATATTATCTATAGATCCAGTGTCGACCACTTAAAAGACGCACTTGATGACGTGGATGCGTCGTTATTCAGTGTAGAACAGAAACTTTACAAAGTACAGAAGCAGTACAGTGATCCTTTGCAGGCAGGAGGCAAAGACTTCGAACTTTTTGAGGTAAGCTGTAAATTCTTTCCTCGACTTTTTTCCTCAGGGGTCCCGCGAGCATTAAAAGTCATTATGAGTGTCGTTGAAAATTTAAGGCCTTAAAAAGGTCTTAAATTTGGTGAAGTTGATCCCTGAGGTCTTAAAAGGCTTTAAATTTGAAAAAGAAATGAAAAGAGTTGTTCAATAGCAGTCATTTTTCGATATATTCTTAGGATATTCACTGAGTTTTGTGCTACTCAATCGGATGAACAACGTGTCTTGTTTCTTTATTCTTTTCTACTGAGCGTGCAAGTCAGTGGAAAAAGCCTGGGTACGATTTTCAAGCTTCGTGACTTCGTTGGATAGGTCTTAAATTTTGCGATTTTTGGCATTAAAAAGTCTTAAATTTAAGAGGTCCTGAGCTGCAGGAACCCTGTTCCTTTCCAAGTACCAAACCGAATCTTTGCAAGTGGAATCTTATAGCTTGCCTTTTCAGTAGAACGTGATAGTAAAGGTTTCTTCCAGGTATTAGAATTTATGCGTGTTGGTATATTATCTGTATTAGATGCTCATCGAAAAATGTTTTTTTTGGTTTCTGTCTCATGGAAATGCGTTACAGTGAAAAATGAGAAAGCTGTTGGTCTCAACGATATGCCTTGTTTGAGTTGTCTGTAGAACAAAAGTTAATGCCTTTGAACATAACGATTTGATTTGTAACAATATAATGGAAACATGTCACCCAATAGAAATGGAAGACACCTTCATAGTAGAAAACGAGAAACAATGGCACGCAAGAGGAATTAAAGAAGCTATCTGGGAACGTATTGGCACCCCCTCGCTAAACAAAAACGGCGGCTTCCATTTCTCACTGTTCCATATTTGGTACCGAATCTTGCAGGCGTTTCGCGCAAGTTAACTTTAAAAAGACGTCACACGAATTTTCAATTGCCTAAAAAAGACCGAAGATTTCTGTCGAAACTTCGTATCTTCTAAAGTTTTTACGTTTTTTACTTACATTCTTTCTAAAAGGTTGTTTGTGAGTTTCAGCTAGATGACTTATAACATTCATTACTCATAACGAATTAGTTATTTCAGCCGGATTTTACTCTTCCATAGCCGCTCTCGCGAGAAGAAGCTAAACTGTCTTAAACGCAATCTTAAGTAGTAATGTTCAATCAATGAAGTCGTATCGAAACTTGCACTTTTTTAATTAGATTATAATGAAGAACAAAATTGGAGCACAAGGACTGTGTGTACTTTTAAACTACTGTAGTTCGACGCTAGTTTTGTGTAAAGAGTTAGAGTTTTTCATACTTTGCGTTTAATCAAAGGAGTTTGCCGAAGACGTTGGCCAACTGGAATTCAGGGGAGACGAGGTACTAGGAACAGTACGTGAAGTTCTGACAGAGGGTGAATTTGATTCTTCTGAAGTACTATATATCGATGAGAGGCTCGACCATACGAGTGAAAGCTTGAACAGCATCGTAACAAAGGCTGATAGTGAACGAAAAAGGTACAGTAGAACTTCGCAAGAAGTGGTTCTCCCGATATTAACGGCCAGTAGGCTCAGCTCAAATTTGAAAAATCTGTAGATAAATCTTGCTCCAAGTGCAAGAAAATTTGTCGGAACCACTCGTGACGTCATCAGATGCAATTTTTAAATGTTGATATCTCGAGAACCAGGAATGATTTGGGCAAAATTTTGTTCACCATTATTCCTCATTTAGCAAAGTCTATCCACTGAAGTAATGAAAATTTTCACTTCATATGCACTTTAAAAAAGTCCCATTTGAGACCAACAATGTTGTTCGACTGAGAACGACATTCCGTTCAACAATGCGACGTTTACACGGAGCGTCATCAAGACAACATCAAACCTTCCAGTCTCAGCTGAAAGGTAGATTGCGCCAAATAGAGATATATTTTCATAGTACAAGTTTGGAAGAATTTTACCTGTTGATCTTAAGTATTCGTTTTGTTTGGTCGATGATCATTTAGACTCACTACCAAATGTCTTGTTTTGTTTTTCGTTATGTAAGTTTTGTGCTTTTTTATCTCTTTCAAGACTGATTCCTTTTTTTGTTTTTTTTTTATTAAGGATCTCAAACTACTACCTTGAGTATCTCAAGAACAAACTGAATAGTATCGACACCCCAATTTTTGCCTTGGAGTTCAAACTTGGCCACGTTAACAACCAGACGTTCAATTATGTGGTGAGCTATATGAAGTGTTTTAACCATAAAGTTCTTTCTTTTCTTCATTTAGCCTAAGCTAATTTTTATTTCGTTCTGTTCTGACGATTTTCTACCGTGTCGTTTAGGTAATATGACTGACTTTGTACAACAACAAGTTCTTTATTCACCCAGGGTCGCACATTGTATAAAATTAAGAGAAGTTACATTGATTTCTACATGGGTGCTTACTACCTAAAATAACCCTAGGGGCTAAACGAGTCAGATAGCCAGTGAAGTCCAGTCCCGAGTGTAGTCCAGTTCGGTCAATAATCATACATGGGATTAACAAAGTAGCGCTCGCCCGATTTGGTAATCACGAGTATGATTACTAACTGAAAGGTACCACACAAAGTCAAGTTACAAATCAATCTTAATCATAATCATTTCATAATCATACCGCAATTTTTCAGTTAATACCTTCAGTGGAGTTATTGTCTAAAGTTGTAAATTCCTCCATATTGGAAAAGGCCTCTGCTTTGGAAGGCTGTTAAATTGCCATAGCATTGGAACTAATGTTGTGATGGTGGATTTAGCTGAAAGGACTTAACATTATTGGATCATGTAACTGTCCAATTACAGGTGTCCGATTACAATTTTGCAGCCAATTTATTGCAAAGTGCATTAGTCTAAACACCAGTTGCGTTTAAAGGAAATTGTAGTTTTTATGATTAACTTGCATACTTTTTTTAGTTAAGGCTTTCTCTTGAGCGATTTCTCACAATCTCTTAGCCATCGGAACGGTTTCGTTAACAGTAACGACAAAGGTAGAGGTTAGGTTGAAAAGATGACAATGATTAATTACTTAGGATTTCATGGCCGACGTCAATGAAATTCAACCCAAAGCATCGAAGATATTTCAAGAGGGAAGAAATATGATCCAGAAATCGCACTTTACCAAACCGGATGCTGACTACATCACTGAACGAATGGACGAAACTGAAGAACGGTTGAAGAATTTACAACTTAAAGCTCAAGAGCAACTTAGTCGGTAAGTTGATGAGACAGAGTAATTAGTTTACTAGGTTCTATTTGATGAAAATTTTTCTTTGCATAACGAGAACCGTTTACGTATCCCACGATTGTGCAAAAGACTGCGATCTGTATATTTACCTATAACTCCTAGCGCGTAAACGTCTGAACTTGCCTAAACGCACGTTGATAATATGCAAACATCAAGTTTTACACACAATACAATCATGCAGTCCCCTCAGGGCTTTACAATAATACAATATAAACAACGAATAAAAGGTATTAGTATATAAAAAATCAGTGAAAAGCTGATTGGTTCCTAAAACAGTAATTATCCAAGGATGTTTACTGTTTTGAGAAAGCTGTCAAAATGGCGACTCGTTTCGTGACAATCTTGGAAGAGGAACTTCACAAATAAGCGACTCAGCCATTCCTTTTAAGTACAAACGTAGGCTACTAAATTTGGGATGTATGCATTCACAAGAAGGACAAAAGTTGATTTACACTGAAATTTCAAGAAAAAGTACAACGCTTAAAGTTGTAGCAGGCTTTTCTTATTTGCGTTTTAAAATTATAAATTAATAAATTTGGTTCAAACTTGACATTCAGCAACTCTCACCTAAATTTATTCGACTGATTTGGCATATGCTAAAACAATTATCTCCCTCAGTGTCGGTGCCTAGCGATAGGTATCCACCACTTGTCACCTCCACCTCGGCGGATAATTGCTTATTTACTAATTAAAAAATACTGAATATGAGTGAACACTTGATACTGATTAGCATATACACACTTACTATTAGCAAGAGCTGACTAGGGAGTGTAAGTGGTTGCGCGATAACAACTTAACCGATTTTAGCGAGGTACAGATTCTCGGGGGTTGCTTCTCTTAAAGCAGATAACCTGTTGCCTCCTTTTTAGAACCCCAAATTCTTGGGGTTTAAAAATCATGAAAGCAGAACTTTCTGGGAATGTTTATTTTCCGTTGTAGGTGGTTAGATTTGTCGGTCACTTTAATATTACGTTTTTTGTTTTCATTCAAGATCATCCGGTGGTCACTATGACTTCCTAAAAATGAAGCTCGATCAGGTAGAAAAAGAGTTGAATGAGATGAGGAAACGAAGTAAAGTGGAAGACAAAGATTACATTGATTTGCGCATTGCCAAGCAAGAGCTTGATACTTACCAGGTTTGGTTATAAAGAATAATCCTAGCAAATACAATTTTAAATCCAGAAAATAACCATGCCTTCACCAGAATTGGAACCCGTGATCTTTGTAAAAGGGTTTTTTGCATTTGGACTGAAAAGTGAATATATAGCAGGATTGTTGTAAAGAATGATTCGTGTATTTGCGTTATTCAAATCAAGAAATGATTGTGTCTTCATAAGTGTTGTGACCCGTGATCTTCTAAAAGGGTTTTGTGTGTTTGAACTAAATAGAAAGTGGATACATACCAGGTTAAGTTGTAGAGAATGATCCAAGCAATTGTGATGTTAAGTCGGCTCAGTTAGAGCTTAACAACGTTATATTTTTGAGAAAATAGTAAGTACTGTCTAAGCTAAGAGTTGAAGGGCAACACGAAATTGGTGGTGGTGCGTGTTTTTTGTGTGCTGGTGTGAATCGATTTTTCATATGCTGAACAGTTGTTTGTTTGATGTTCGCGAACTAACAAACTGCTCATTTCAAGTTAGTTTTTTAGCAAGCTTCTGTGTGTAGAAGACTTACCTTTTAAGAAACTCTGTTATTTCTTGGAATACAATACGTGCGGTACTTTATCTTCGTTTCTGTGATTACGTATGTTTAGTGCACAGAGTTTTAATTGATTCCAGGAACACATGACAAAGACCTTACGGTACCTTCTGTCATTTCTAGGAATATATGGAAGACTTGCACATAATGGAAACAAGATCCTTTGAAGTTCTTGATGAAGCCCGTCATATGATATTCAGCAAGTTGTTTGCTAAGGCAGATGAGGTGCAGTTCCAAGAGAGAATCAGCGATTTGTATGAGCAGCTGGAGGCACTGCTTGATTTTTCTAGTAAAGAGAAGCAGAGGTGTGTTCACTACGAGCTCAAATACTTTACAGACCCAAAGTTATTTTTTTGCTTGTAGTTAAAATATTGTAATCAAAATTGTTACCCAATTTCAACCAATGTTTCAAAAGAGGCTAAGAAAGGGCCAGCAGCATCAGTGTAGTGTTCCTGATTTTCATTGCTTCAAATTCAAGAGATCTTAGCGCACTTTTTTTGTTAAAGATTGTGTTTTAAGCGATTATACATGATCTCGTTGCAAAACCGAGATGTGATGTCCAAACAAGGTTGCAGACTCCCTTTATCTTCCGCTATTATTTTTAATGTGTAGTTAATTTCATCATCATCATATCCTCTTTATGCCTGGATGGCGTATGGAATCATCACAAGGATCTTTCACTCTTTCCTTTAAGCTGCTTTTACCCGCACCTCATCCAATGACCTCCCCTCCCC